>WTSP01019303.1:0-25027 GCA_025331215.1 Actenoides lindsayi | reverse complement strand
TTTTTTATTTTTGGGTTTTTTTTTTCAATGATTTCAAATGTCAACTGTTTTAAATTCTGCATTAAAAAAACAGGATGAAAAAATGCCTTTTTTGTCTGGGTTAATCCCTTTCACTTTCCCACCCCCCTTGCCCCCCCCCCCCCCCCAGAAGATAAGCTAACCTCCAGAACATAGTGTAGGGTGGTTTGTGCTACTGAACTGGAGGAGTGACAACATTTTACAATAAACCTCCCTCACGTAAGAGTCCTTGTCTACAGGTGCCTCTGTTGTCATGCAAGTAGGAAGAGCTCTTTTTTTGCAACAGGTACAAAATCTCTTGCTATCCCTTTCTGGCAGAGCCCTTCTTCTCACTCCTTCATCCAACAGCAGGCAAGCCAATTTCTTCATTTGCTCCTCACATTGCCCGAAGAAACACCAAAGCCATGCTAGCATATAAAGAGACCACAGGTGACAACAGATTTGCTCCAGAAGTAAAGGCCCCCCTCAGCAGCTCCTTAAGGCACATACTCTATCTTCTCCCTAAAAAGGTGTATTGGATCTGACTGAGCTGGATTTAACTTTCCCCCCAGCAGCCCTCCCAGTGCTGTGCTTTGCATTGAGAGCTGGAAAGGTGCTGACAACACACTCGTGTTGTGGCTGCTGCTGAGCAGGGCTCACACAGCACCAGGGCTGGTTATCCAACATTCCCCCTGCAGTGGGGTGGGGTGGACAAGGTCTTGGGAGGGGACAAAACTGGGACAGCTGACCCAAAGTGACCAAAGGGATATTCCATACCATATGATGTCAGCTTAACAATAAAAGGTAGGAAAGGGAGGAGGGGGAGGGGATCCACTTTTCCTCTGGAGTGACCGCTCTGTGTTTGGAGCCCTGCTTCCCAGAAAAGGGGCCAGACATCACCTGCTGATGGGAAGTAGAGAATAGATCTTTGTTTTCTTTTGCTTCCATACACAGCCTTGCTTTTCTTTTCCATTAAACTGCTTTTGTCTTCACCCACAAGTTTCAGTGTTATTTTCTTCCCCCTTGTCCAGCTGAGAGGAGGTGGGGAAGTAATAGGGTGGCTTGGTGGGCACCTGGTGTCCAGCCAAGGTCAAGCCACCCTTTTTACTGTCTAATGTAAAGAGAAGTAAAGCCAGCTGATGGTTGGTGATTGGAAGGTGTGAGTGTGAAGGGAATTTAGCTGCTAACTGAAGGGGATATCAGCAGGGAAGTTGACCCTGTTGCCCAAGTTGGAGTTCCAAAGCAGTTGCAGCCAGCCTCAGTGGTTGCTGCTGTGGTCTCAGTCTCCTTACCTACAGAAGCCTTCCCCTTGATAATTCTTAGGATTATTTGCTGATCCCTCTTCAAAGGATGTATCAAACCTGAATACTGATCAAAAATATCCTTTAACTGAAATGTGGCTAATGCAGCAAAGATGACCCTGCTCAGTTCAAAGGATGTTTTATAGCAGAGGCTGTAAGTTAAGAGAGAGCTAACACAAATAGCCCTCAGTCTGTGATTGGAACACTTCTTAAAGAAAGACTCTCAATACCGATTACGTAACTAGTGTCTGAGAAACAGGATCATAAGAAGGTTGAGTGTCACCTTTCATAACGAGGGTGTTTGAACTAATGGCATCCCCTGTAGTGCATCACATTGTCCTATTTGCAACAGCCAGCATCATATGGCTTTTCTCAACACCCAGTCTAGTTTCATAGAATCACAGAATGCTTTGGGTTGGAAGGGACCTCTAAAGGTCATCTAGTCCAACACCCAAAAGGCTTTTCAAGAGGATCTTTAGTTACAGAAAGGTCTTGCTCAGCTCTCCACGCACAACACACTGCAAAGACAGAGCTGTGATAGTAGACAACAATCTGTTAATTTCCTGGCATACATTTGGTAGCTGCCCTTCTACAGCTGCCTTTACTACAAGCTGTTGCAGAATGAACACACTGTGATGCTGAGTCCCAGTCATCCTGCTCATACTCATGAATGTGAAGTGGTATGTCAGAGCAGCTAAAACTCTCTCTGTGACTGCAAGGTAATTGGCTGAGTTAAAACATCCACATGAAAAGTGTGTCAGGGGAAGCAGAGGTCTTAGGCTGGGTGATGAGAGAGAGAGGAGGAAGAGTTTGGCTCACCAGCTTTGGTTATTGAGGGAAGACAGGGAAAAGACTTGTTCCAGGAGTGAGGGGGAAGGCTTTGGTTCATTGTGAGGATACTAAGGAGCTCTCTGGGTCACAAATATTTTACTCAAGGGAAAAGGGATTTGTTAGGGAAGGAGAAGCAGGATTCTGCTTTGTGCATGATGGTGGGGATGGAACTGACTGTCCAGGACCAAACGTTTGTGGGCATGATTGCTCAGCCTTCTGCTGTGTGATCACACAGAGTCTGGGACTGCTCTTTAATCCTGAATCTCAGGGGCTGGCATGTGGCAATGACAGATTGGAGGAAAGTGTCTGGAGGACCCATTCTACTGTCCCAGATTATCAATTCCATCCCTGCCCAGCAGGTCTCTGTTAAAATACAAGTGCGAATTGATAATCTTTTCAAGGCTGTGGGAATGCCACAATAATGGTAAATGCTCCCGTTTTACTGCTCCTTAATTTTCTGAGAGGAAATGAGCTTATCTCAGAAACCAGGGTATTCATGGTAGTAACAGCGACAGCTTCACGCTAAGAAACTCAAAGACAGAAATGTGCTCTCTATGTTGATGTAATTACAGTTCACCTAAGAGATGGGACAAGAAAGGGTGTAGAGCTCACTATAGCTGACTCAAAGTCAGGAAAGCCTCTCTGGATGGCCCCAGTGATGAACTCTGTGATGCCAAGCAAGCAGGGAAGAATGGTATGGGGGAAGAAAAGCATGGAGGAAGAACTCACAAAATTCAGATGAATGCCACTGTGCAGAGCAGC
Organism: Actenoides lindsayi; assembly: GCA_025331215.1. Lineage (NCBI taxonomy): Eukaryota > Metazoa > Chordata > Aves > Coraciiformes > Alcedinidae > Actenoides > Actenoides lindsayi. The sequence continues at coordinate 22,136 of WTSP01019303.1, read as the reverse complement.
TGTCCCACTGGTTCCTCTTCAGCCCTGTAAGCTGTTCCAAGTGGAGATGGTCACTCTTCTCCCAAAAGGGAAAAGATTTCCTGAACAAAAGCTTAAGGCTGTGCTGCACCTACAGTTTCACAAGTGGTTTCTCAGCACCAGCTTACATAAGCCCTTTCTCATCCACCACTGTTGATTCCCTCTCTGTGCCATCTCCCTCAGCTAGTACACTTTACTTGGCTAAACCTGAAGCAAATATAGAAACAAACATAGATTAAAAATAATCAGATCAGCTTTATCGTGTAAATCTACAAACAGTTGTACTGACCCAGCTGAGACCAAGTAAGAAAATGGCATAGTCTGGTTTTCCTGCCAAAAAGTTTTCATCAAATTGCATCCTGAAAATACCTCTGTGAAGTAGTCTTCCTGGGGCACTATCTTCCTACGGCACAACCACCCGTAGTTTTAATTGCTGCATATCCCAAGGCTAAGTTACTGCAGCAACAACTCCTGGATAACTAAGCCAGGCAAGGGGAAGAAAATTACCTCAATTTAACTGATGTGTTGTTAAAACTTCCAAGGAGGTCTCCTTGCCTGGTTGCTAAGCATTGTGCACATCATAGGGGTGAAGCTTTGCATTACAGCATAAAAAAATCCTGTAAACCATTTGGCACAACAGCTCTGAAAAGCAGACACTTCCTAATGAGACGTAATCAATTAACAATTTAGACAAATTTATTCTACTTTACCCTAGCAATGTTACCAGGTAGATGCAGACAGATACTTCTTTCTTCTTGCCAGGCTCAGACTGTAGCGGAGTGGGGCAAAATCAGCTGTAAACACAATCCTTAAAAAGTCGAGGTAAACTGATGGGAAGACTGGAGGTAGCACACAAACTGTTTATGGAGATCAAGCCTTAGACACTATATCCTACAAATTTAGACACAGAGAGCTTAAATCTTAAAATTATTTAAAGCCTTGCATTCTTCATCAAATATTTCTAAAGATATCTAATAGTCTTTAGCCACAAATTCCAACAATGTTATGTAGGTTGGACCTCAATATCCAGTACAAGCCACTCCTTTAGATTTATTCATCTCTTTACTTCCTGGCACGTTACCTTTGTTTCTTCAGAAACTCAGATTTACTTTAAGACTAGGTCAGTTTGGAACCAGGTCTTACATCTCATCTTGGCTTTCATGGCAGCATGGTGTAGCATTATCTGCCCAATCACTTCATGGCACATCCCATCCTCTCACCCCCAGTTGCTTGGTAGCATGAGCTCTCACATCCTCATGCTACATACAGGTTGTACATTTTATTTGCCACTAAGCTTTGGAATGAGAGCCTTTAGGGGGTTAAATGGCAAAAATCATAGAGGATTTTACTGAAAACGCACAGTTGTTGGTCATGCAATAGAATAAATCAGCACATGTAATATGAGTGACCAGTATACACTGTGCACAGTTTCTGAGGGATATTTAACAGTAAGGTGAACTTCCTCAAGCATGGAAGGAACAGAGGCAAGGCATGTCATCTATAGAGCTCCAGCAACACACTGGAGTAACTTCTTCTTCTTATAGTGTTTCCTTCAATTCTGAATACATGGATGTAGGTATCTTTCTGCCACTGAGTTCACATTAGTGTCAGGGCATTTTTTGTTGACCCTTTGCCTTGCCTCCCCTCTCCCTCTCTCTCTCCCTTTCCCTCTCCCTCTCCTCTTCTTTTTTAATGAAGATACTCCTTATTCAATTAATATTTAAGTTTTAGCCATCAGCTGATCCCTAGTCATTTCATACCTGGACATAAGATGAGTGCCAAAGGCTAGTCCTTCCACAAGCATTTCTGGTCCTCACCACATAGTTCACAAAGTGGGTTCTGCAAGCGCCCAGGCTGCAGCCTTTTAGCATACTCTGGCAGCTTCACAAAACCCCACTTCCTACAAATCAAAGATATTTAGGAGACCCATCCACTGTGTCCCGAGAGCTGCCCTTCACTGGGAGGGACTCACAACTACCATCAGCATGAGCTGTTCAGGCTACAGTAACTGGTAAGCCAATGCCATCCTCCTGCTTCAAGCATGCTCAGCCTGCAGAGCCACCACTTTCTGCAAGAATTCCTAACTACAGTCACCTGTACAGACACCTGAAGGGAATGAGGAAAGAGGCTTAATGACAGCACATAGCACTCCAGACCCCCTCCTGAAGCCATGCAGATGACCAGCTACTTTCATAGTGAGGAAGGAACTGGTGGGCTCAGTGCAGACCAATATCCATCCGTGTACCTGTGTGTGCCTTCACACATGTGTTCATCCATGCATTTGTTCATCCATGCATCTGCCCAGAGGCGTGGGCAGGAAATGACAGTTGGAGGGTTAAGAGCCGTCAGATCCAGCTGGGCTTGCAAGACTCAAGGGATGGCTTTCATGAGCCACAGGTATTGTCCCCACCAGGGTCCCCAGTACTAGAACTTAGACCTGCTTATTGGAAGAACAGTATGCCTGGAAGATGTACCAGATTTAGGCAGCTTGCCCAAAGCTGTCTATGCTTTTACTGGTCCTGTTTTAGCAAAATTTAAAAGAGACAGCATGATTTTTTTGTACTTTTTTTTTCTAGATCATGACATTTAAATGTGCCCCAGCTTGGCAAGCCTTCAGTTTCTTGGAGGAGAAATGTTGATGAGTGGGGCACAAGCCGTGAATTTGCGTGCAGTTGGTAACTGCTGAAAGGAAGAGGAGACAAAACGGTTTAACTGCTCATACGATCAGGCATCTCAGGCTGACCCTCCTCTGCAGGCTGCACTTCAGTAGGCACGAGTGCAGGGCTTACATGTTCCTGAACTCAGGCTGTGACCTGCCCTGGTCATGCAAACCGTATGTCAAAGAGTTCAGCGGGGTCAGAAGCGGCCAAATGCGCTTCCTCATGTAGTACTATCAAGCTATCCCTTCAGATTACAGAACTCGAAGGTCCCTTTTTGGGACACAGAATGTCCAGTCCACTCTGGGGCAGGGATGCAGCACCTCTGCTGCTGGAGGACCAGGCTCAGTGCAGACCCATCACACACCGACCCCTCCACGGCGGAGCTGCTCCGGGAAGAGCTCCTCGCTCATCATGTCCTGGGCCAGCTGGACCACAGCACTGTGTCTCCACAGCAGGACCAGCAGTTCCAAGGCCAGTGCCTTGCAGCACGAGGTAGAAATCACACATGGTCATTCTGTTGCAACTTCTTTTTCCCAAGTTCTTTTCCACCCAGTAGATGAAATGCACGTCCCAGCGAGCTGGCGCTGCACGGCCCCTTGTGAAAAACGCATTCCGCAGAGGCCAGCCACCCTGCACCCCCATCTCTGCCATGCACCTGGTGAAACGGCACAATGAGCTGCCTTGAATTTAAACCAGTGTACCGAGGATCACCTCCTGACCCGCTGCTGTATGGCTGGAAGTTTCATCTGGGGCTTTTCTTTGTACAGCCCAAGTGAAGGCAGCCTTTTTGGCAGGTGTTTCCGGCGCAGAAAGAAAACAGGCCCCTGTGGTTAAGCCGCGTAGTTTACTTCAGCTCGCTCACCAATCGGCACCAAGTGCAAGTGGCTCCCCCACCTTATCTCAGCCCCTGCCAAAAAACCTCCAGAACCAAAAGAGTATTTTAACACCCAGCACTAAACCTCAGTACTTAATGTTACCTGGAGAAAGTAACGTTGAAAAAGTAAATTACAAACGTACTTGGTTTTCTGCGGCAGTGGCTGCAAAAGCTGGGCGAGGGCAGCGGTGCGGTGGGTGCTGCCGGCAGCTCCCACACCCAGGAGAAGCTTCCCAGACTCTCCTGGCCCCTCGCACACATCCCCATCACTGGACTTGCTTATCCCAGCCTGAATGGAAGCATGGCAACCTGCCTCCTTTCCACCAGGAAGACCAAGGACAAAGAAATAAAGGCCTCTGAAGGCTCCTGAAGGAAAATCAGGCAGTAAAACTAAGCTGAAAAATCCAGTGTTGGAATACATGGTAGAGCACAGCCAAGGCCAACATGAGTTCAGGAATCAAAGAAAGTATTCCTGGGCCAAAGATTAGGGGGATGCCTATCTCTACACCTCCAACCACACAACGAGCACGGAAGCGAGTTCAGCTTTTCCTTCTTACACAAAATTTCCCCACCTGGTCCTGCGGAAGCAACCGCTATTTTTTTAAATTATTATTATTATTATTGTTTTAAACTATAATTTCTTTTCCTTCTTTTTTTTCTTTCTTTTTTTTTTTTTTTGTGACTGCAAAACTCTGAAGAAGGGGCTTGAGTGCCTTCCCATTGTAATTAGGGTGTTAGCACCTGAGTTGAAGGTGCCACATTGAACACTTCAGCTCCTGTTTCTGCGTGATCTGCTCTAGTTTTGTCCTGCTCTGGCAGGGGGGTTGGATTCAATGATCTCCGGAGGTCCCTTCCAAGCCCTAACATTCTGTGATTCTGTCAGTGGTCCCTTCCCCTTGCTGCTTTCCAGGACACATGGGGTGTGCTGCCTTTGAGTCAGCCTGAGACAGCCAAGACTGCAGGGAAGCCTCCAGGCACTAGGTTTGTGGCCATAAGGTTTCTCAGCCACTTGATTTTCCTATTGCATATGCACAGAAGCAGCTTTGTTTTGACAGCATATCTTCCTTGCACCTCTCCCACCCACCATCCAGAAACAGGGTGTTCCCCTGTTTTAGAACATGGGCACATGAAGAAATTAATTGAGGGTGTGAATTTACAGCATGTCATGTATTCCATAGTAACTACCCGGGTGTACACTCTCCTACTCAGCAAAACACAAGGTAAAAAGGTGTCAATGACTTCACGCTTCATCAAGGAGCAAGGGCATTCACCCAAAGCTATTCCAAACAAGCAGCTTATTCCTCAGTAAGCGTTGCCTTATTTCTGGCCTAATCTAGTCCAAAGTGCCTCTCTTCGTTTCAGGCAATTAGCTCCCTGGCAAAGATAAAGCTTTCACATGTCCTTTCATTGTCAAATGATCTGTCCCTATTTTGGAGGGTCATATTTGTGCTCTGTGATAAGGAAGACCTTAACTCATTTTAAATGGGAGCATGGGCAGATTCCCATTGAACAGGACCTGTTATCTCCTGTTAAGTGGGAGATAAAAAGACCCAGTAGCCAAATGCTTGTTAGTGCATGACTCAGACTTTCACATAGTCATCTAGAGGTTTTATTTATATGATGGTATTTGTCCTCATCACAGGCAGGAACCAGCACTTAAAATTCAGAAGAAGAGTGAGATTACGAGTGCGTTATCTTCAGAGTTGGAATTGTAAACTTGCAATTATTCAGGCTGTCTGATATGACAGCTTCCTGGTCGCTTTAATTTATGTGAAACAGACAATTTTTGGTCGCTTTGAGCCCAGTGACATCTCATCAGATTCCCGATGGCATTTATCTGTGAAAGGGGGGTGAGAAATACTGGGAATGCCGATGATAAACTTTACAGTGAAATATTCTTTGTCCTGAAATTCCTGTCCAAGGAATACTCGGGAGAAGTTTTACTTAGGGACTAGTGAATGTTCTAGGGAGAGAATGCTGTCTGCTGTAGGAAGATATGCTGCATCCCCTCCCAATGGTGCTGCACACCATAGAACAGTGGAGGTGTCCAGTAGGCAGAGCACAGTGACTGGCATTAGCCACTTCTTTGTAGAGCTAACAAAGATATCAAAGTTAATATCCTTTTGTAACTGCATACCGGACGTACTTTATGATCAAAGGCATTCCCAAATCATAGTGGTGGTGCGGTGCAGCACACTGGTCTACGGATGCAGGCAGTAAGAGAGGAGGAAGTTCACCTGATACCAAAGGAGGGACTATGCATCTGAGAGCACAGCTTCTCCCTCTTCTCTCATTACATCATTCTGATAAAACACAAGAGCGTGCCCTAATCTCACCAAACATTTTATATAACCAGCGTTGGCTAGCACGAAGACACCAGAGACCTCCTTATTTCACAACAGTCTCCTTGAACGGTTTCTTATGTGTGTGGACCTCAGAGGACAAGACCTAGACCTTTCTACAAGCGCCTCCGTTTCCTCTTCTATGAAGGGTATAAATCTCTATTTATAGAGATGGGGGAGAAGTCAACTCCTCTCTGAAGGCTCTAAGGACTGAATTATTGCTTGAACTGTGAGTATGACGCCCACTGAAGCAGCTTCAGCTCTCCTCCCGCAGAATCTTAAGTAAAATTACCAAGCGCTTAGCCAGCTGGAATGAGTAGTATTTCATCGTGATAATTCAGATGGCATACATTTCTGTAACGAGACCACATCAAAAAGCGAAACTGCAGTCTCATGCGGTTGTTTGCAGAGTAGATGAGTCAGAGCCTCCCTCTTTCCGTGCTGCAGCTTGCTAAACCTGTGTCGAGTTTAATAATTTCCATTCCTTTCGGGAGAGAGGGCCACCTTCATGCTGGGTGATCACCTGAGCAGTCTGCACCACGTAGTAGATCTTAAGGTATTAACCGTACTGTGTAATTGATAAACAATACTTCATTTACATTGTTAGATTCAACACACATCTGCTTTGGCAGAAAACCTCATGGCTACAAATACAAGAACAGACAAGGTTCACTGTTAATCCAGTGTCAAAATGAACTCTGGATTCCCCTCTGGATTTAATTCTAGCTTCAGAGTTGATGGGGACAGTTTTGAGTGAGGGTGGCTGTAGAGGGAGGGCTCTACCCACTGCGTTAGCTTCAGGCCATGTGTTCACACTGCACATCCCTCATACACTATCAGTGCCCATCCCTGTCTCAATAGATCCTAAGTCGGACATGAACTCATCATGGCTGATTTCACACCCTGTTCAGCAAGAAGGCTCTGAACTAGCTGACGTGAGATTAAATGCCTCAGATCTACAGGGTAGAATAAGGCTATCTTGATCTTGATGCAGATGCTGAGCTTCAAATATCTAGGCCTGCAAGATTACCTTTGTCTCTAATTCCTCTGAGTTTTATTTGATTCTACATCAAATATAGATGATTGTACCTTTACGCTGCTTTGTTGCACAGTCGTTCCTGGCAGTGTCTAGTTCAGCCTCTAATATGACAGGTGGGGAAAAAACCTACCTCTGAAGTGCAATTAACTTCAGAAAAACAAACAAGTGCCTCCATCCCCTCTCAACGGTGCTGTAATAAAAAATGAGGTTTAAACGCACGTAGAAATCTGGTTTGTTCTATCTGCCCACAGTTTCAACAGCAGCGCTTTGATCACGTGCATTATGCAGCAGAATACACTGTTTGGAAAGACTTTTCCCTGGGGTTCAGACTAGCCACAGAAATAAGAGGGTCACCCGGTAGTCACCTGAATTCCTAAGAAAACAAGGATTATGCGAGAGGTCTCTGCTTGTTCCTCTCCAACAACTTGTTCACGCACTGGCAAATTTCAGTTAAATTCAGTGGAGGAGCAAACACCCCAACGATACTCAGCTCTTAAAAACATCACAGAAACATGCAAACAACTTGAGTCAAAATGCTGTGAGCTGAGCTGAACTCTTCCACATTTTGAGATGCAGATCCCTGGGAAAGACAACTTCACCCATTCTGCTCCAACGTATGGGCACCACAGTGGCAATAGCTGCATCGGAACTCACCAGACCAGCATCACAAAGGGTGCGGAAGGGTCCTAGAAGCTGTGCTAACTGTGGTCTGTGTGCAGCATCTGTAGACAAGGATGGAGTGAGTCTCTGCATCTCTGGTTGTCACAGTACGGACACATGTGGCTGAGTGAGCTGTCCAGACTTCTTTGGCAGCCAAGAGCGAGAAACTTGCTTTTCTGGAGCACGGTCCATCTTACTAGTGTCTGGAATAGACCAAAGGGATCTTATGTCAGAAGTACCTATGATCTGCTATGATCTGGGCTTGTTTTACGGGAGAGAGGGTGGGAGGCAGAAGCAGACCCCTGCCCACACCATTGCACTTCTGCAAACAGCTGGCACTGTTGAAGCCTGTGAGCACACTCCAGCAAAGTGAGGAGAGAAGAATATAGCCCGCGACCATGTTACCCATGGCTGCTGATAACCAATCTTTTGTCTCTCTGAGAGCTTCTTTCCTGACCATTTTTCTGGAGTGCATGAAGATGGGCACATGGATCTGAAACACTTTGAAATACCAGCTGTTGGGCCAGCAGCTCTGCTCTAAGCTACGCTCAGCGTAGCTATGTTGTTCCAAAAGCAAACCCTGCCAAAACCCACCAGTATGTATAACTTGTATCCTGAGAGGATCATGCACCATCACGAGCCCCCTGGCCTCTCAAGCATGTGCAGGACTTTGCAGCAGAGCTCCAGTCCCACGGCACGTGCTCTGAAGGCTTTCTGTGTCACTTCATCTTAAGCACAAGGTGATTTTTTTACCCCAGTCACTCAGATGGCAAATGAGATTGTTTGTGCAAACTGCTGGGTGCTTGACAGGCGGGCACTCTGAGATCTGCAGCAAACCCGGGCAGTAGCAGTGCCACAGCTTGAGTCCCAGCAGAGTGAAAAGCTCCGAAGTCAGATGCAAAACTTGTTTAAGGTGAGGCTGTATCTTGGAAACTGTTACTTAGGCCATGGTCACCAAGCCTTGGGTTTCCCTACCAGTTTCATGATGTTTGTATTAAGTATGCAGGCACTGAGCACCAAGGAAAATATCAGCCCTCGGTTTCAGTGCCACAGACACTGCTGCACCCTGGCTGCTACCACTGGGTGTCACTGGGTGACACAGATCTGGTGACTCCCTGCACCCCAGGGCATTTGCAGATGCTCTGTCCTCTTTTCATGGTCACCCTGACCCCAGCACCCTGGAAATAGCCATCTCAGTTGCTCCTGAGCTCAGGCTTCTTTCTGTGGGCACAGGACCCAGCTCCTGTCCCTGATCAGAGCTGTGCTGGCTGAGGGACAGCCTCCCAGTCCCTGTGCCACAGTCCCCTGAGCTGGGGACACGTGCCCTGAGCCTTGGGTGGGGTTTGGGAGAGAAGCAGGTTCTGGGGAGGTGAGTGTGAGGCCATGCATGGGTGTCACAGCCTGCTGCAATGCAGGGACAAAGTTAATTTGCTTTTTCAAGAGAGTGTATTACACTTTGCCTTTAACTCTGCCCGAGCGTGCTAGGTTGGGGGTGGCCTTAGCTGGCCTGCCACACTTCCCTGAGCGACAGAGGCTGACCTCAAAGGAGACCCCTTTGATTTGACCAGCAAATGAAGGTCACTCCTCATGCTGCTTGTTGATCAGTGAATTCCTAGCTTGGGATGTCACATTTTTCGCTCTTCCGCAGCATAAGAATCAGAGTAAATTGTCTGAATACTTTATTGTACTGCAAACCACACGGAGTGAACAGCTTTTGAAAACAGGAGCACAGAGATGAAGAAAAGCTCCCTTCAGCCACATTGCCTCTTCTCTGATTTCTTCAGTTTTCAGTAACCTTTTTCACTTTTTACAGCCTCAGCTATTTCCTTTTGCTACGCTTAAGCTTCTACCATTCTGCATGCAGCAGCCCACCTCTCTCCTCCTTCCCCCTCCTACCTTCTTTCAAGACCTTCTCAAGAGCAAACCACATCCTTACGTTCCTCTCATTGTTAGAGCCTCTGCTGCTGTTAGAGCTCTTCACTACTTTTTGATCAAGTGGTCTTGGCGTGGCTCCGAACCTAAACTGTTCTTTAGATGCTTCCATCTGCAGGTGTGCAGACCATCCCAGTAAGCCGTGGTTTCCATGTTTGAACTAAGATCCCCTTAACTCTATCATATACACCTCAGACTCATAGACTATTCCTTGCAGTAAATGTGAGCTCTCCATCAATTTGAGACTCAGGGCGGGTTTGTGGTCGTGTAAAAATAGGTTGCTAAACAAACTGCTGGACACTTCAGATAAAGAAACAAAAAAGACGATTCCTATTTGTGCCATTTACCACAGGCTTCATTTTAGAGCTGTTAATCTTAAATCTGCATTGTTGGATCATTCAGCAACTGACTCAGACTGGATTCTCATTGCACCCCTGGCAGTGTTTTCACTTACCCGTAAAGAGCATGGAGCAGTGATCACAAAAATCTAGCTGATGCCAGCTCTTGCAGACTGCATCATCTCCATCCCTCAGCCCTGCCAACATTTTTCATGAGACCTCGAGACTCTTTGCACTGTAGAAATGTTTTAGTTTACATTTGTCTTAGGGGATTTGCCATGCTATGTCCAAACAGCATCTCTATCCCAGTCATTTAAGTGGTTTTGCAGTTTGATCAACATTTGCTACATCAAGGGGGAGCTTTCTCATTGACCCAGGACCATGCTGGGAGGAGACACAAGGGCAAACCTGCCTCCCAGTGACTTATCACATGCATGCGCTCAGCCTGTGAAAAGAAAATGGTTTTGCAAGGATTGTAGTGCACATGTGGGAAGATAACAGTGGAGGCCTCTGGTCTGAGAAAGATGGGAATCTGCTGTGCTAAACTTCAGATGGGGAGCAACAGGAGAGACACATTGCTCTTTTGACAGCTGGCAGCCCCTGATTTCTTTACTGTGTTGGCCAACGGGGTCAAAACTGAGAATGTGATTACCACATCAGGAGATGACATTTCCATTCCTGCAGGTCTGGTCCCAAACAACGATCAGAAGATGGATACAGAGGAATTCACAGGGGTATTTTGCTCCTCAAGCATTTGGCATGGTCAACAGAAAGCATGTTCTTACAGGCTAGCTTCCTTGGTAAAGCTCAGTTCCTCTTAGCCAAGCAGAAATATGACTGCATTGTCAAATACCATGGATGCTTTACATCTCCAGTTGGTCTGATGAGGCACATGACAACTGTACTTTAAACATCTCCTATCTCTTTCATGAGTTCAGACAGGTCTGGACATGCCCTTGGCACCAGCTTGACCTCTAACCCTCAGGGCTTGGAAAAAAATTGAGTTCCTGCACCACCCTTCACAAGTGACAGTCTTGCCTACCCAGCTGATCTTTTGAAGCCATTACCAGATCCCTTAAATTACTTTGATATGGCCAGTGAATATCCATAAGAAGTACTGACAGACAATCTAATTTTGCAGACTTGAGTCTGACCCAGCTTGTTTCTGTCTCCTGTTTGCCCTTTGTGTCCTGTGCAATATTTGTCAGATCAAGGAGGACTAGACCTCAGTCCATCATGGTCGTTGACTGCTCCAGTTGTGGCTCCTTCATTCACATCCCATGGGGAGCACCAAACCACAAGACACTTGCAGGGATGTGAAGTCCTTCACAGCTGTTTGCTGTCATGTAAAGCTGTGCATGCACTAGAGGCACATGATGAATTTGTCATTATTTTACTACTATTTTTTTTTCTTTCATATTTTTCCAACTCTTGCTCCCAATTGCTGTATTCTCTTGGCCAGCTTCTCTCGCAAATTCTGATGTCCCAACCACTCTCAGTGTCTGGCAGCCCAGTCCTGAAGCCCACTGCACCCTGTTAAACCCAGGGCAAAGTGGGACCTGGTGTTGTGATGTATGCATTTCTTAGTGCCACATCAACACAGGCACACAATTCCCTCTTGGGGGACTAGTGGTTTTGGCTCAGGCACCTCTGCATTCTCCTGCCCACGTGGGCTATGGATGTGTCTCAGAGGCATCTCCCACATCTCTCAACCACCATCCCAGCCAGGGGATGGTAAAAGTTAGATTCAGACTTGTTGGCAGGCACAGTCCTTCCACAGCCCCTGGGACATCTGTGTGGCCTTGCAGACCCATCGCTGTCATCCCAGATATTGACATGGCTCCTCTCTTTTGTTTCGGTTACAGCTCAGCTTTCTCAGGCTGCTGCCTCTCAGACACCTTTTCAGCAAAATGTCTGATTCATCGCCTCCTTCCCTTTGGGCTTCAGAGAAAGTGTGCCTCACTTCTCTGTAATATGTACCTGCCAGCATAACACCAGCATGGGACCATTCTTCAGAGTGCCTTTTGCCTATGTTTCCCACCAGAAAAGCACAGCATCACCTTCACAACCCGGTAACAGCTTCCGGAGCCAATAAAAGCCTTTATTCCCCTATCTTCTTATATGCCTACAAGTCTTCAGAGGCCCTGGCACAGCTTTTTTTCATCACCCTAGGGATTTTTTTAAGTGTTACATAATTATCTTTAGCACTGCAGTTGCTTACAGACCTCTGCCCTATACAGAAATTAATGTAATTTCCATTCACATTCATGCTGAGTTCACCCATCTCCTGCTGCAGCTTTGTCCATTGCTCTTGTGAATAGAACCTCTGAGCTCCCATGCTTTTGTCTTCTCCTCTTCCCACCCTGGGTGTCTTCTCCTGGTGCTTGCAGACGTGATGTATTCCACTGCTGCTTCTGCATCTCATTCCTCATGTCTGGTGCACTCGTAGCTTCTTTTGTTCATCCCAGCACACTCAGCTCAGCAGACTGATTTTTTAGAGTTAGAGGTAGGGCTTTTTCATGCCACTTGCTTTATGTTTCAGTTTTCTCATTGTTTTGGTTCTTCTGTCACATGCATGGTGTCAGAGCACTACTGTGCAGACACCTAAGCTCCTCTGCTTGGCAAACGCCCTGTAAATTCTGGGCAGCTCAATAGCATCTCTGAGTGATTTTTCCTAGATCCCAAGCAGAAATTAGCAATTTTTCAGGAACCCAGTTAACCAACCCCTTCTGCCTTAGATCTCTCCAAAACCCATCTCTGTTTTCATATGCTATTTGTACTCTCTGCCTAAAGCTCTATCACTCATGTATTTAATATACAAAGCAGTGGTACCCCTCCAGTCTCTGCTGTGCAGTTGCACAGGGAGTTAGCTCCACCAGCACTGGCTGACATCTATTGCAAAGACTAAGTCCACTAGAACTAGCTTTTCTCAGAGGGGAAAAGCAACATCCCAACCAATATTCTTTTCACTAGTCAAGGCTCATAGCATTTCTTTCATCTGTAAATTAAAAGTTAAATCGTGACATCTCAACAGTGGGAGTCAAAAGCATGTGCCAGCTATAAAAGCAGGAGGATAATTTCTTAGGTAAAGATGACTCATTTTCTTTAAATGTTTCCAGATAGTCTGGGAAAAATAACAAAGCTATAGCTCTGCAAATTGAAGAGCCAAAAACTTGAGGATGTTCTAGAGCAAGGGCAATGCATCTGTTTTCTTGGCAGCCAGGTAGAAAGTTGTGGAAGACATGGAGCAGAGTGAGAAGCTCCTCTCCTTGGGGTAATCCCCCTGAGTTATGTCTCGTGCTGCATCAGAAGCCTGAGACTCCATATGGGTACCTGTGACTGTTCCCAGTGCAGAAAACAAATCTTTCCCATCCCAAAGGAACAATTTGGGGAACACTGGTAATTTCTCCCCAGGATGTTATCACAGAAGGATGAAATTCTAAGGTTGAAAAGACCTCAAGGTTGCTGACCTCAAGGCTGCTCTCCCTGGTCAGGCTAAACCTAAATTTTTGCTCAGGTTTTGTTCAGCCTCTTCTGTTCAACCATAAAGGAAATAGAAATGTTTTCAAGGAGATGACATTTCAGTGAGACCTGTCGATTGCACACTAAATCCTCACTAAGAATGTCCCTATTGCACACATCAAGATCAGTCCAGCCCAGAGCCAGTCACTACAGGGAATGCAAGAGCATACTGTAGAAAGAGGGGTTGAGGTAAGTATGGAGAGACCTTCCCTCTGGTTTGTCCTACAAGCACTCAGCATAACCCCCTCAGGGAGAATTTGATTTCTAAACATGTCGCTGACAAATCAGGTGTTATCTCAGCCCATACCCATGTTTTGTAAAATTAAAAAGGGCATTATGTTGATAGTTGTGATTACAATCTGTTAAAATAGTAATTAATGCATCATTATACATTGCCCCTTCTATTATTGTCCTTTAGGCCTACCTACTCCTTATGCCTTCAGTGAGTTGAAACATTGGAAAGCCCTAATCCCATAAAGTTCTGTTACAAATCCATTCAGAACAAATTCTGCAAGTCAAACCCACCTGCAGAAACATTTCTCAGAAGGGAAGCTAGGATCTTGCAAACTCAAAAGTACCTGCCAACATCAAGATCTTTCACGACTGATCAGAAAGTACTTTAAAAAAAAGGCCATTCCCCCATTTCGGGGGGGGCAGTTGAAGCTGTGGCTCTCCTGGTGTCACTCAGCCGTGGCAGCAGGTCTGAGGACAGACAGGGTGCCTGTGCAGTAGTGTTTCACATCTGCAGTTCATCCTCCTGCCACTCACCAGCCAGCTACAGAGAGCAGGTTTAGGCAAGGTGAATCCATTTGGGTCAAGCTGATCCCGAGCAGGTTGGTTACAGCAGCAGCCAGTCTGGAGTTGTGTATCTAAGTGTTTGGAGTTCTATATCTAAGAATTACTTGACCTCACCTGTCTTTGACCAAACTCTGCATCACAGGAGAGGGTTTAGATAGCAGCATTCATTGTCCAAGACAATGCCCTAACCATGAGCCAAGGCTGCAGCTGTTGTTTAGTTGGTCAATAACTCTACGACTGTTAAGATACCAGCATAAATTCCACATACTGCATCATAATTTAAAATGTATGTATATATTTCAGTGTCCAGATCCATTAGAAGCTCTAAACAAGTCTCTCATGAAATCATGTGACCTTTAACCCTTACTCTGATGCATGCGGTATTGAACACTGAGGCATTCCCAGCAGGATGGTGCTGACACTGGGTTTAAGCAGTAGGTCCGGTGTCATGGTGGCAGATAAATGCAAACATTTAGTCAAGGTAGTAGCCAGAAAGTCACTCAGCTTTTTATATATAAAAAGAGCAGAGTTTTCTAAGAAAAAATGAGTAGTTGCTTATGTGTTACCAGAGATTTGGCATGTAAGACACAAAAGTCTCCCTCTCCCGTTGCTTCCATATAATTAATTCATCTACCAAGTTGAGGTCCTGGGTCTCCCCCTACACACTTTTGGGCTGGCTGCCTGCCTTTGGCTACCATGGCCCTGCCTGTGGCTAGCGGATAGAGTTAACTACACCCGAGGCAGTCAGTATTTGCAGGGCATCTTGCTTTTCAATGCAAAGCCTGCTCTTCTGAAAAATCTCAACTTTTTGTGGTACCTGAACAACGATGGAGCCCTTTTGGAAGGCAGCCTGGGAGCGGTGGTGGAGACATCTGGGTCTCGGCATGAGAGGCCGGGTTGGCTCGTGCCCTCCAAGGCACGGCTGGGAGCTCCTGGGGCACTTACAGGAGCCAGTGCCCACCACAGGCTTCTTAGAAGCGCTGCAGACGCAGGCGGGCGAGCACCTCACAGATGCGGAGGCATCAGTCGTTGTTTCCTTCCTCTTTTCCAGAGACAGAAACAGCTACCACCACACACGGGCCTGTGGCCTTCTACTCCGCCCCGGCATGAATCATACCGGTGGCTGCCCAACGTGAGAGAAGTAATGACAGCAATCTCCCCCGCCAGCCCCGTGTAGAGCGGTTGCGAAAGATCAGAGACAGACAAGATGCTCATTCACTTCTTCATAACCAGAAAGACAGCAGCCACTAGGATTTCGTTTGCTAATAACGAATTCTGGCCTCTTGCAGATGATCCCAGTGAGACTGAATTCTGTTTTCAAGAGGTGGCCACTCAGAGCACAACTTGAAGGACGCACAGGTCGGCTAGGACAGGTACATGGTGGTAACTGATCAGGGCTTTTTGCACTTAGAGCTGTGAAGAAAGTCTCCAAGACATAAAATATGTTTCCTCACATCCAGAGACAACAGTTCATTACCATAGTTTTTAACAAGGGAATTTGGCTAACCTGATTGTGCTCGTATCTGTCTTTTTTCAGAGGCTGAATTGACTTCTAATTAAGTCGAGGTAGTTAACTTGCTCACAAAAGCAAGTCATTATCATGTTCTGAAATGAAGCTTTTTGTTCTTTGCATATTAACCTGAACCCTGTATAGCAGAGGCATTAGGAGAAAGTGCTAAAAGACATGAATTGGCCCATTTATTTGAAATTATTTTAATGGCTATGTTCACTCAAATGCAGCAGCAATACAGGAAAGGCTGAGATGTCACAGTGTCGACAGTTCTTTTTATTTCGTGTCTGATCCCTGCGGTGATTTATTTCATTGTGGTGCCATGTGTAAAAAGACTGCTTTTAAGACATTTTCTTTATCAATACAAGTACGAGCTAGTATGTGTTCAGACATCTCAGCAGTTGCAGAGCACCTACAAAATTACACAAATATTTGCAGACTGTTAATTGCAAATATCAGGCAAAACAGTATCAGTTACATCTAATAAACATGAATAGCTTTCCATATGAGAAATCAGGAGGGGAAGATCTGAAACATATTATTTATAAAATAATAAAAATTACTAGGAATTCTTTGAAAAATTTTAGAGTATGATACAGTTCAAGTAAGTATAGAAAGGCTGGGAATCTGTATTTAAAATAATGTAACATGTACTCCCCACATTTTGCAAATTACTAACGGAAAATACTTGGGGTTTTTTTCTGCTAAAAGAATTAGTTTAATTTAAATCACAATTGCACAGCCATACAATTTTTTTATCTGACTTGCAGAATTCAGTGAAACAACTAGTGATCCACACTGACTCTTTCCATCAAAATGAGAAATGAGATGCTGACAAAAATAACAATGCCATTCCAAGTATTTTTCTCTTTTCTTTTTTTTCTTCTTTCTATATATGTTTTTTTTTTTTAACTTTTAACCTATTTCAATAACCAGCAAAAGTAAAATTAGCAATGAAGTAACAAACTGAAAGAGATCATATTTTTTTGAGAAGATAGAAAGGGAACATGTGGGCAAGGTCTTCTCCCTTACCTGAACAGCTCAACCTGACTGAGGTAAGGTTGCACAATTTTTCGGTCTCCCCCAACCTGCTGGTTGTCAGAGCAAAAGAACTCGAAACTTAACATGCGTGCCAAGCTGTAGTTTGAATGTATTTTGAATATCAGAGCCAGATTTTTACCACCAAGCTGTACCCAGAGACTCTGTTGCCCAAGTAACGTTAGCAGAACCACCCTGGCAGGCTTTCATGGGAGACCGCAGCAGTTCCTCGCCGTTCACGCCACATGCAGCACAGCTGCATTTGTGCAAGTCCCACCCCAATAAGTCATTTGGTCGAATCTTCTGCTGAGTTCTGATATGTCCAGATTTTACTCTCTGCATTTGAGTTGCCACACTCTTTGAGCACATTGGTTCTATAGCTCAGGCAAAGCTGCATAATTAGACACTAAAATAATGTGCTTGTTCCCAGTGAAAAGTGACTTTTAGCTTCGAGAGTCTGAAAATAACCAGGCTGTGAAAGTTGAACTGATTATTTTTTTCTCACACAGCACCAAACAAAAACCCCCCTGCTAGCTTGTCCTCTCTCCTGTTTGATTTTAAAAATCATCCAGCTTTTTGTGGCCTCACACTTTGCACTGGCTCTAGGGTGCACAATCAAGAGCATGTCAAGCCAGCCCTAAATGCCCTGTGCATCCCATGTTGCCAGCTCAGGCACCTCAGGGAAGCCTATCCACTTTGCTTCACTGAATTGCAAGCAAACCTTGAATTCTTGATTTTCATTCTTCACTGTAACAAGCTTTGTGAAGCAAATATGTTTGAGATGGAATTTTCAGTTATGGAGCACATCTTCATCTGGCTTTATCTAACACAACAACTCTCTGCAGACTTCTGGTCCCTGAATTCAGCATCCCCCTGCAGAAAACACAAGACAACATCCTAGCCTAGTGGTTACTGCTCTTCAACACATAAAACTAGCAGCATGAACTGTTGCAAATAAAGCTTAACCAGTAGGGAAAAAAAAAGACCATTTAATAGAACATGTGGCAAATTATGTCTCAAAAAATGTTGAAACCATGGAGTGGGGACCATGTCCAAGATTGTAACAGATTTGAAGTCTCACAATGTGACATTTTGCATTTGATCTTTAATGTTCAAACAGAAACATTGGCTACTTTAAGTTAGGGTTACAGAAACCAGTGAGGAGGCATTGCAAGAGTTGAGACATAGGAACATATTTCTTCCAAAAGCCAAAAAGTTTTTACCCGAGGACTGCAAATACCTAGCCACTTGTGTAACTCCGCAAAAGTATTATGCCATTCAGGTTCTTTTACTAATATGTCAGTTTTAGTGTTTCAGGGGGAAAAGGATTTGAAATTAAGACCTGAAGAGAAAGAGAAGTAGGAAAGAGAAGAATACAGGAAACACGGAGAGCTACGGCAGCCCTTGTCTTGTGTGCTCGGATGCAGAAGCTTGTAGAGATTTAAAGCTGATATGAAAAACTCACATGAGACCAGTATGCTTTTATGACCAGAAGCCTTCCTTACAATAAGGTTGATGACTGGAAAATATTCACCAGCCTGGGAGCTGGCAGGACAATCACAACATAAATGTTCTGTGCATCACTGCTATTCAAGGAGCCCTCTATGCAAACACATCACAGGTGAGATCATCTCTGGGGTTCATAGGAGAGAAATAGTATAATCAGAATTTCTCTTTCTATAGAAGCTCAGAGGTAGAAAAGAGTATAGAGAAGACCACCCAACCATTTTTTTCAGGGACAAACTATAGATAGACCTTGGATTTGAATGAGACAAGCCACAGCACCCATTCCTGTTGAAACACATGAGTCGGGGCACGGTCAAAAGAGACACAGGTCATTCTCTCAGGACCCATGTGGACCCAGGGGATTTTCTCTAAATCAGGCAGCAGAAACCTTGGTATAAAACAGATCTGCAAGATTTTGAGATATGGTACAGGGCAAAGAGGACACATAGCCTGAGGAAGAGGGGAACACCACAACTCACAAGCAATGTATATTGTCCCCGTTCTGTCTTCTAGCAGAGCTCTCTTACACACCTGGAGTTTCCATCTCCTTAGCCTGGTTTTCTGTGCAGGAGCATAACTTTGGCCTGAGTAAGTGTGGCAGGATTTGACTCTTCGACTTGCCAGGCTCTCTAGGACGCAAAGCCTGTTTCAATCTTACTGTGATACAACCCAGACAGTAATACTTAGTATGCAAACTCAAAAAAAAACAAACAAAAAAAAAATTAGAAAAAAATTGGCCACTCTACATACACATTTTTTTAAGTACGTTGCCATGTACTTCATTTTTCACTACAGTAGGTGACTGGTTTCACTAAAACCATTGTTTCGAAAAGAAGTGTACTAAAAATATGTGAGAATTTTAGTGCTCATGAAAAAACACCCATCATCCCTGGAGACTGAAATTTTTTTCCTTCAGAATTACAGCAGGGGTAACAGAGGTTATGACAGCACAGATTTATCTCTGCCACCCCAACCACGTGTCTAAACCAGCCCTGATGCAAGCCAGCCTTTCTGGGGTTGTAACCAGGTGAGGTCTAGGAAGAATCAGGTTCATTTCCTCCTGTTTGTCCTACCTTTGACCATATTGCTGAGGAACAAGACTAAGATAACAAGATAAACCTCACAAAGACACAGGACAGCTGTCAAATGTCACTAAGTTTTGATCACTCCTGGATCCTGGATTTAATTACTGTGGTTCAGTGACTCGGGCATGTCTAAGAAGTGCTAGGCTTGCCTTCAGGCCATTTATTGTATGAATAGGACAATTTGCTTCTGTGGTTAGCTAAAGGAGAAAACACCAAAATACGAAAACAAATTGTCAGGATTTTACAACAACATATACAAGAATCATTTAAATAAAATATACAGTGGTTAGATTTTATACACTAAGTTCCTAAAGTAAAAAAACCAACACCACATGGGTAGACATGTCAAGAGGTTGGGGTTGATCCAGGCAGAAGTTTGCCTTTAAATAAACACAGACAAACCAATAGCTGAGGAACACCAACAGAAGCGACAACAAAATCAGTACAGCTATTATCTGCAGATCTCCAGGCTAGGTCCACTCCAGTCCAGACTGGTGTAGTCCAAATACAGGCCTGCTTGTGAATAACAGCATGTACTCGCACCTTTCTTTTTTCAAGATAGTGCCCACGTGTGCTGGGGGGGGGGGGCAGATCAGATGAAGTGGACATCTGCCTCACCAGGGGCACCTGCAGCGTGGTCCTGCCAGGAGTCCTCCCTCGATTCACCCCCCATTCTGTCTGCTGCGGTATCTTTGTGTGAAGACGGAAACAACAAGCACGGGCAAAACCACTGCCGACAGTCCTCAAAAGATCTTGCACTCGTTAATGGAGAAGAGCTTCCTCCTGTTCTGCCTTTTGGCTTGATTGACAGCTGTCCGCACGGCATACTCGAATACCTGCTGCACTCCCCGGTTGCTGAGGGCAGAGCACTCCAAATAGCCTTTGGCTCGCACGTCCTGGGCAAGCCGCTTCCCGTCTATCGGGCTGATGCAGGAGGAACGGTAGGGCCCTACGTCGCGCTGGTCAGTCTGAGTGGCCACCACCAAGACAGGGATGCGGGGCAAATGGGTGCGGATCTCACCAATCCATTTGTTCCTCAGGTTCAGGAAGGAATTGTGGTTTGCCACCGAGTAGCACATTAATACCACGTCTGCTTGTTGGTATGAGAGGGGGCGAATGCCTTTGAAGGCATCGCTGCCAGACGTGTCCCAAAGACCTAGGCTAATCTGTACACCATCCATGAAGACGTCCACTCCGGTATTTTCATATACAGTGGGTCTGTAGTCATCTGGAAAAGTCTCAGAGGTGAAACGTACCAAGAGAGATGTTTTCCCCACAGCAGAGTCTCCCACCAGCACACACTTGATTGAATCCAGCATTTTATTAATGTCCAGGGCCAAGAGCACTGTCTCTGTGCAGCAGGAGCGGGATGGAGAGATGCAGTGGTCTCAGAGGCCTTCTAGATAACTTCCATTTGGTGAGAAACCATCCAAATCTGTTTACTTCTCAAGACTTGGCTGTCACTTAAGTCTAAAATCCCCTTTTCTCCCACACGGCTCTGTGGTGCTGTCGGTTTTAATTCTTCAGTGAGTCAAATTGACGTTTCTGGAAAAGTAAAAATAAAATGTAACATTTATAACCCATAAAGAACAGACCATTCTTCATCAAGATAAAGATGCCTGGACATTTCTTTGGACAGCCATGGGGAATAGCCCACATCAAGGATGCTGAACCTTGCTGTTCTCTCCCAGCCTGCTGCATATGCAACAGCCATTCACGTAAAAAACCTTTCTTGCCACACCACGAGGGCTAACAGTCTTATCACCTCTGCCATTCTCCACTGACACAAACTACCTTTTCCCTCCGATTGTCTAAGAAACTAATAAAATCAATTAAACTTTGGTATAACTGCTACTAATGTGGTTTTAGTGAGAGATTTCCTGCCTCTGACTTTCAACAAGACAGTCAGAGTCCTGAATCCAAGCAGTTCAGATTCCCTTGAAAATGCACCCATG
This sequence comes from Actenoides lindsayi, assembly GCA_025331215.1. Classification (NCBI taxonomy): domain Eukaryota; kingdom Metazoa; phylum Chordata; class Aves; order Coraciiformes; family Alcedinidae; genus Actenoides; species Actenoides lindsayi. The sequence goes on along the minus strand of WTSP01019303.1, from coordinate 859 downwards.
CTCTCCAGGGTAGGTAGTCAAGAGAAGAAAAGCCCTTCGCTAATCCATCTCACTCTTTAAGCAATCCTATAATGAACAGTAACACAGAACCGCTCGTGAAAATGAGGAAGCAAAGACTTCAGGTGTAAATCCCAAGCAACATAAACCTTAACAATTTTTTCCAAGGCAATGAAGGATTCACAGCAAAAGCACAAAAAAAAAGTTCAAGAATTTTCTTACAAATCACTTTCAACAAGCAAGAAGCACGAAACAATGAAAGCCTCACCAGCAGTGCTCACTGGAAGGGGATATAGCTGCCCTGACATTTACTGTGTTGTAAAACTGAACTGAGAGTACCTCTTCAGGGTATGCAATTGCTTTTGAGCTCCTGCCAGCGTGCAGTCAAATTTTCCTATTTTGAAAGCGTTTGCCTCTTCCCCACTAGCTATGTGCAAGATTCACTGCTCAGACAGGGTGACAACCCAAGATGCTATGGAAATCACTAACTGCAAAGCTGAAGGCAAATTACTTCTGCCGAAAAGAGGTAATTAAAGAAAAAGTATCACTGCATGATTTCAAAATGGCCTCTGTATGTTACACACATAATACATTTCTTGTCTCCTTCGTATATGAAGAGAGAAGTCCCAGCTTAAGGTCAGTTGCACAGAAATGAATGATGGCCCCAGAAAGAATCTACGTTACCATAACACTCTCCGGTTTCACTACCTTAACAGCCCCCCCTCGTCACCACTCCTCACCCACATTTCTAGTACACTCAAAGCTTTGCCTTACTCCACCAAGGGGAGAAAAAAAGAAAAAGAAAAAGAAAAAGAAAAAGAAAAAGAAAAAGAAAAAGAAAAAGAAAAAGAAAAAGAAAAAG
>WTSP01019302.1:34724-65851 GCA_025331215.1 Actenoides lindsayi | reverse complement strand
GTGGTGCTTATAGGAAAATAAATAAATAAATAAATAAATAAATAAATAAATAAATAAATAAATAAATAAATAAATTTTTAAAAAATAAATTAAAAAAACACTCCTCACATTGCAGCCATAGTTCTACATTTCAATTATCTATTCAAGTAACAGGATGAAAGATTATAGTTTGCATTCAGTAACAAACCAGAAACCAGGAACTTAATGTTCCCATCTCCCAGACAGTTTTTCTGACTTTTCAACCTATTGACAGTAGCTGTAAAACCATTATAAAATACAGCATGATTTAAAAGATGCAGCTTTCATCTTCCTCAACATTGTTCAAAATAGCTTTAGTTAAATGTAATTTTCCAAATAAGAAGGTGTCAAACTCCATCCACAAAGACACACTACTAAAGAAGCCTTTTCTGAATACCTAGAATTTAATTCTTTAGTTTTCCAATAAATCAAGTCTGCTACAGATGCCTGCTTTTTAAAGTCCAATCAGAAATAGATTTAACTGACTTATATGTGAAACATAATAAGTGAACTTTCCAGCACTTTAGGTAGTAACTCAACAGAATTAAAATAATTTAATAAAATTATAGATTTATTTATAATGTACCTGAAGGTATGATGGAATTTCAGAAGATTAATATATTGAAGGATTTTTCTAAAAGAACGATATTGGGAGTAAAGACACAGTGATCCCTTAGATCTCATTCTCATATTTTTTAAATGCATTTGAGGTGCAACAACTCTTTTGAGAATTCCTATTTTCATGTTTTCATCTTAGATGCCCCAAAACCTTTAGCAGTCAGGATTTTGAAAGCAGATACTCCCCCGGATTTCATTGAGACTTTTGAAAATAGCCATTTTGGAAATTGAAGTTAAAAATGAAAACTCTGAAGATACTTGAATATTTTTCTCAGTGGTTTTCTTTTCTGTATGTGGGTTTTTTTTATAACTCTACAGAAAAAGCTGCAAGAGAGAATGCCATGAATTATTGTAAAACTTAATCCAATTATCTTCAAGTTATCTCTTGCTACACTTCTTTTTTACCTGTCATCTTCATTCAAACTACCTTTATATCCAGTATGACTTTATGAATTAAGTCCTGCCCGCAGCCATTTTCCTCGTGTTTCACTACATCATCCACAACTTGTTCCACAACAAACTACAGCCTCTGAAGGCTTCAGGTTTGTGACAGGGCAGTCACTTCATAATGTGAGCTGCATGTTATCTGTTGCATATTGTTAGAAACTGCCAACTAGGTCTAATTTCTAACCAAGAGAAGCTCCTGAAGAATAAAAAGGGCCTATCTCTTGACTCCGTGCATGCACACTTGCTTCTCCCCAGGGCAGAGCTGGTCTGAGAGAGGCTGATGCAATGCCAGATACCCAGTCCCATGGTCTGTCCATGCCAGGAGAAGACCGTGGTGTCATTAGGAAACCTGCAGCGTTTTGTTGCAGCCACAGCCGTCTAAAGAGACAGTCCAGACCAGTATTGCAGACATATATTTTATTAGATTAACTTAAAAATGGGACAAGCTGCTGAGTGCCAAAAGCTGAATACAAGTTGTGAAAACCAGTCAGAGTTTAACTGGATGCATACAAGCTGGACCAATTAAAAGCCAGTAGCTGGCACTCATGCAGCAAAGGGAGAGAGAGTGAGAGATGATCAGTTAGTTTCTTCCTAGCTAGAGAAATAATTTATAACCTATATGAAGAAGTTACAAAACCAATCAAAAAACTAATGCCTCTGTTATAACCATCTTTTTCTAATTACTACTATTAACTTTCACTCCCAGACCTGTCTTTCAAAATTACTTGTAAGTTTCCCTCAAGTATCAGCCTTAAGAGATCAGAGATGAAGTGGCTGCTTTGCAAGGAATGGGCCCATGGGTCATGGGGTTGCCTCCCTGTATCGGTGGTGGTGGCTGCAGGTTCCAGTCCTAGCCCCTGTGGTGGCTGAGTCTCCTCTGTGTAGTGACCACACAGACCTACAGAGCATAGTCCCACATGCTGGGACGTGACAGTGTGAGGTCTGGGAGAGGTGGCATGCTTTCTGCCATGGCGGTGTAAGTGATGGCAAGCCCCAGTGCAGGCACAGCCTTACTACAGCCAGCACAGTGCAAACCACAGGGAGATGCAGACTCTTACTGAAAGGGAGCACAGCTGCTTTGCTGGTGTGTTTGACAGCTAAGATATGTGAGTCAGGAAAGATTCTCCCTTAAACTGAGCACTGAGCACAAACAGTTCACTGCTGGCATTAATGTCCTTCTCTGTCAATTGCCCTTTTCTGCAGGGTGGCATAGCAGAAAGATAATTTAAAAAAAAAAACAAACAGGAGGCACAAAATCAGTGGCAGAGAGAAGCTTACAAGGTCTCGTTTCCTTGGGTTTAGAAGACTTTCTAGTGAGCAAAGTGCAGAAAGCCCCCCATTGCAGTGCTGGGTGGAAATGAGGGATCTCAGAGGATCTGCCTTTTCTGCCATTGCTGTTACTGGATTCCCATGGCTTATTTTTATTTCAAAGTGGAGTTTCTAGGGTCTGGGGCAGCTCAGGGACTTCAGAGGAAGCCAAATAAAACCAGGTGAATGAGTGGCGACAGTAATGATTTTTCAGCAGTGACAAATTATTTCAAGCAGGGATAAAAGCAAGAAAATTGGAAGAAAAGCTTTGACGCATATAAGAGCCTACAAATGGTGAGAGTCATTTTGGACAGCTCACTGGAAAACTCTGTGTGACAGCAAGTAAAAAAAATATCTGAAGAAAAACTAGTCTGGCTCTTAGCCTGAGACCTGAGAGTGTCTGTAAGTAAAATGTCAAGAAGAAGAGCACTTCTCTCACAAGAAGAGATATATTGTTTTACAGCCTTAAATGTACCGGCGTGACTATGGCTACAAGCCTGTGCCACTCTATGGCCTTTAAAAATGTATGTCCATTATCCCACAGCCTCACCCACCCACTGTGTCTACTGGTTATTATTAGTCCTTTATTTGCTTTCAGTTTTCTTCTGAGATCTCAAGTTAAAAGCTCTGATTAGGTTTGAAGTCTGACTGGGTTTTACTTTGGCTAGAATATCAGGTACCTTTTCAGTAAGTCTTGTAGTCACTTCAGAAGGGAATGCTTGTTTTCAGACTACATTTGAAAGCTACAGCCTATATTTCATTTGAATTCAAGATCCTTCTTATCTGTTGGGTACAGGTAATCAGGTTTCAACCCTCCTGTATTTCTTCTCATCTAGTCTGGTATCTTTGTTGATCTATCTCTCCCTTCAGTGCACTTATTCCTCTTTCTAGCTCTGATTCATCATACCCTCCACCTCAGTGGTCAGTTCTGTGCCTCCCCTCAGCTCATCACTTAATTTTCAACAGTCCCACTATACAAGCTTCTCTCCACATGCTTCTTATCCTGAGGGAAATGGATGGTTTTAAGGAAAGCAGTATTACTGGAGAGACATAGTGTCTTGGAAGGGAAAATAGAAAAGTGTACATGGTATGATGTTTCATTGGAAATGGCACAAAGCAAGCAGGGCGTAGGGATCCAGGTTCATACAAGCATTACAGGACTGATTTTTTTTATTGGAAAAAAATCATGAGTCCGTTAAAAAGCAAGCAAACCATGAAATAATGTGGTGATTCACACCTGTCCACCTCTAGCCATGAGGAGGCATGCCAGCAAGTGGAGGAGCCACATCTGTTCTCCATCTCATCAGCCCCTGAAGGGATAATACTGAAGGCTTTCAGGAGGCTGAGTCTGCTATGGTCAGAGCTATCTCAGATATACAGAGCTGTCCTTGAAATCCCCACATCTATTCATCCCATATCCTCCTTTAAAGTACATTAGCAAACACCCTCAGCAGTTTCCTCTGTAGCCCAGAGCAAATCACCATGCCTGTCCTCTTCAGCCCAGCCAGCCACCAGACCGTTCCAGGGTGGAGAAGTTGAAGTCATTAAAAGTGCACCAGTCTTTGTGACCCTGTGGACAAGGCAGTTCAGAGAAGACATCACAGACTAAGTTTCCTTACTGCATTCCTCTCTTCACCTTCCTGCAATACCAGGTTTGTATCATGGGGTTGCCAGAAAAGGAAGAAAAAAAAAAAAAGAAAAGAAAAAAAGACCCCTGCTACTCTCATACCCCAATTTTCTCCATCTGTTTGGTCCTTAAGGCTCATGTGTAAGTTCATCTGCAAGCCTCTCCACCTCAGGGTGACTATTTATGCCCCAAACTTTCTCTCCAGAAACATCTGAGCATCCAAATGCCATCCCAGCTGCCCTGCCTCCTCCCCTCAGGGCCAAACAGGATGAATTACCATTACAAGATAGTTAAACACAGTTTATTAAGAGATCCAGTTTTCCTTTCACCCCCAGCTGGAAACTCTTAGTATTAATCACTTTTAAAATTATTTGAATTGACCTTCTTGGTGAAATATTAATGACATATGTGTTTGTTTTCCTGCCATGATCAAACACTGAGAACACAAAAGCCAAGGCCAAGCAAAGAGAAATGTATTTCAATATTTACTTTGGATGTGACAGAAGATTATCAGTGAAGAGTTCTCTTCCAATTAATGTTATCACTGCTGTTGTAAACAGTGAATGACAGCAAGGTTTTCACACACTATAAAGCCTGGGTATCTGACAGAGATGAATTGACACTCATGACCGACTCTTAACTTCCATTCCTTGTAAATGATTAGAATAAATGTGACAACAAAAAGTCACTAGACCTTCACTAGGTAATGAAATTGTGAGTGATGGGCAGCACATGATACTGCTTGTCACACCACCTTGATTGCTTTCTGGATGGATTAACAAAATTAGTAGGTAGCAAAAAAGTGGTGGGTGTCGTACTTAAATTATGGCAAGGCATTTGATAATGTGTCACATAAATACTGTGTTCCAAATTCACTTAGGTTGATTTGGACGTGAGTGCTCTCCCAGGAGTCGCAAAGTGACTGAGAGGACACTAATAACAAAAATAGGAGAACAATCAGTCAAGGGAAAAGTGTTTAATAAAGCACTGGAGGGAACCGTGTTATGCTCTCTGTTATGCAAGGCCCCACTGCAGGATGCTGCCACCAGCAGATATTTCCTGTTCTTGCCTTGGGAAGGGAGGAGGCCAAGGAGGTGCCTCTCTCCCTGTCTTAATCTGCCAGGAGGCAAAGGCTTCCAGGGACTGACTCAAGGAGAGAGAGGTGAAGAGAAATGCCCTGCCTAAAGCTTAAGTTTTGTCCTACTTTGGTTTTAAACTTTCTCTTATTTTGCCATGAAGAATAAAGTGAGGTCTTATGTTAAGAAATTTCTTTCCTTTCACTCTTTTTTTTTTTTCAGAGCCTACGTCTGCACACATAGTATTTCAAGGGGAATAACAAATGGGAAATTTGATCAAAGAGACATTTTATGAAAATTGGCTTCAGTAGTGTCCACTAGCCTCACACAGGTAACGCTGTTATACTTAATCAGATTTAAATAATATGTATTATGTTTAAAAATTCTTTGAGTTTATGCCAAAAATAAAACACTGGAGGATATTTAAGAAGTACGACTAATGGGCTTAGTATAACCATGAATTTCCAATATGGTTATGTAGAACATATAGACATTATCAAAATTATGTGCACATTACATACAATACACATAACTTGATTTACAAGCTACAACTTGCTTTTTATGTGGAATTGTAACTCTTGATGGCTTGTACTAATAACCTTGACTTGTCTGCACTTTTTTCCCTTTCTCCACCTATTGAGTAACTGTCACAGTTTTTTACTTGGTGGTTGGATGGGAGGATGTAATAGCTCAGGTTGGGTCACGTGTATCCAATAGAAACATATTGGCATTGCTATGTATGAAAAGATTTCATACAAACATGACTGAAAGATTGATGTTTTGCAGGTAGTCCTAAATACTACTTACACACATAGCCACTCCAAATATATTCCAATATATTTGCTCCAAATAGTGATTATGGAAGTCAAACTAAGCTGATAAAACAACACACCTTATGAAATCTCAGGTAAGCAACTAAGAGAGGCCATAGTCTTCAATTTTTTTACAGCAAATGACAAATATACCAGTCATTTAGTTTGTCACCCTGACATAAAACCTTACCTCCCTGGACCAGTTAGATGAATAATGAGCATTAGAGTTGCTTTACAACTCGTTACTTGCTCTTTCATTCATTTACTCGCTAATTCACAAAATTTCGGTCTTTGAACTGCAGCTACCAACTGTATTCACTTCAAACCAGAGAGGATATCTTTGTGGAAACTTAGTCCTGCCTAAAGCTGTGCTCAGTACTGCTTTTGAGAGGGATTGTGCCCAGCTTAGTGTTGGTCAATGCTGAACTGACCATAAGGCACTGACTGACTGTAGCACCACAGGCAGCTCTTGTGATGACAGACACCCTGCTTTGAAACTCTCCAGCAGCTGTCTTAAGCTACATTTAAACAGAATGTAAATCTAATTAAAACATTTCTGACCCGATTAAATCCTGAGATCTAAGAGTATGACCCACCTACTGTGTAAATATATTCACTTCTGCGGTGGATCATGGTGACACAGCTGCTTTCCTGCAACAGCCACAACAAGCAGTGTGCTGGAAAACAGAGGAACAGCTACTGTGCAAAATGAAATTGTGAAATACATAAAAATGCAAAACTGTGGAATTATATTACTTCAGCTGTAGTGATAAGGTATGAAAATATGGTAAACATTCATGTGACTGAAATACAGCAGCTCATGTGAGAGCCATATTCAATCTGAGTAATGGTGATACATTCCTCAAAACACAACGATCTTGAAAAAGAAATCAGAAGCTGAAAGATACTTGTGAACTTGCAGGCATTCTCACAAGGAAAGGAAAGCTATTATCCTGAAAATATTAATGAACTTGCTGAACTTTACATATGAAAGTCATCCTGTATTAATCTTTTATATAAACTTATTTAGCAGAGTGATACATTTTCAGCCAGGAGCATGCTGAAATATTCATTTTAAATACATAGGCTGATTAATTTAATCTTCCTTTTGTGAATCAGCCCCAGATGGATCCTGCTTTGTCAGAAAAAAATGTTTTTCTGGAGAGTAAGCCAAAAATTAAGAACAGTTTTCACTTAACAGACTATCCTCAAGACACTTGCTCCAGGAACCTCCTCTTTGTGAGCTGTTACTGATTACGTGCATCTGAATAGTACTGGTCCCATTCCCTGAACAGGTGACTGAAATGCTTAGGGTGAGAAAATAAGAAGCAGTGACTGCTCTTGGTCACTGAGCAGCACCGGTAGAAAAAACTCCTGCTCCTCTCAGTGGCTGGCAAAGACAGAAGCAGTAGCCAAACGTGAACCAGTCCCAGAGACATCAGCAACAGCCACTACTTTGACAAGCTGAAACTCCCGAAGGAGCCTTCAGTGCAGAGGGAGAGCTCAAAGGACAGCATGGAATGCTCCCTGCAGCAGTGGAAGCTGCCTGCTCCCATGTTGATATTGGAGGAAGTTCATTAATTAATTTGAAGAGCTATGGAAACACTTGATTGCATCCTGCATAAGTAATACCCTTGTGCTCACCTCACCAGCAGCAGCGTTATAGTCAAATTATAGGCATAACAGAGAGTGTTAACAAAGCAAATGGATGGTTGTGGGTGTCATCGATCAAACTTTCACCTCCTTCCAAATGCTGCTTTTGAGCAAAGCTCTCTCACTCCCATCTCATCAGACACATCAGCTTCTCTGTTAGTGAGCATAAGCTACTTCCTCTCCATGCTGCAGAAGCTCTCTAGACTGTGAGTATTTCAGTCCCAACTTCCTGAGAAACTGAATAAGAAAAAGAATACTGTGATCATAAACCTCTGAGTAAATGCCTTGAATGTCCCAAAAATCACTTCAGTCTCCCAAGACAACAATTTTTCCTACTGAGAAAACAATCCTGGACAGTCAACTTGATGTCAAGTACAAATTATATAAAAATTAAAAGTTTCACTAACAAATTAGTGTCTCATCTAGAAGAATCAATAAGTAATTTGAGAGTAGAAAGCTCATCACACTCATTAAATTTGGTATGATTTGTAATCAGGAACAATTTATTGGAAGTCAGCTGCAAGAAAGCCAGGGTACTTCAGAAAGTTTAGTCAAAAAGTTTCAGAGCCTTGACAACTTCTTAGAAAGCAAAGACTTTAATGCAAGACTTACATTAGCAAGACTTCTATGCAAGACTTCAAGAAGCTTTCTCCTGTGTGAACCTCTACTTATAGAGCATTTGGCAGAGTTCTGGCTATTTAACTGCCAAAGTTTAGTCCTGGACACAGTAACTCTGAACCAAGCTGATGCTTTCTGTGATCAAGAGACATCTACATTTTTCACTGAACTAAAACCAAATGTTCCACAAGCATCCACACATGGCTGGAAGTAAAGCGTGGATTGTCACTTGTGGTTCCATGAAGATCTATAAGGATCCACATCACCTGCACAGACTGAGGCTCATTAAACCTTTTGTATCTTGGAACTATTTGAACAGATTTGTATGTCTTCACATGCTCCTTACTCATCACCAAGGCCAACTGCTGACTGTGAATATTATGACTATATTATCTTTATTTCAATTCATGGAAGTTTTTAGCTGCCTTCAGAAATATTGTGCCTCCTTATTCTCCATTTTTTTATTTAGCAAAAGGGCAGACACTAGTCAAGTAGTAACTGTTTAAATAAATGATATAATACATAGGTATCACTCTCACGACACCAAAACATTGCAGGAACTGAGAGGAGAGAAATAAGTTGTCATCCTTACAAGTGCTTACTTCCTGCTATGACTGGGCTGCAGCCTGATCTCTTTGCTGTTGCTGCACACACGCACAGCACTCTCTACCATTGCAGTTCTGGTAAGGCATTTCTAAGGTGCAGAAGTCTTTCCTGGGTCTTGTTTCTTCTCTTCCTTTTCTCTGTAAGGCTGATTCTTTTTGTAGTGCACAATAAAGCCAGGTTTGCCTCATTAGGAACTGATCAAATTCTTTAATCACACTCTACAATAAAACAGACCCTAAGGCAAAAATCTTGTCCATGAGCAGACTGTATAATGTGTTTCCTCATCTTTGATTTCTCTCATTTATGCAATGCAAAGTCCTAAACCTCTCATCCAGAGAGGATTTACACAGCTGTGAGCAAACCATTGTCATCCACAGCAATGGTGTCTGTGCGTATCCCACAGACAGAAGACAAAAGCCGATTCAGAACCTCACAAGTTTGCTTTGTCTGTACCCCACTGCCTCCTTTGTGGACCAAATATTATCCCACTCTGTTTGTAGTGCAAGTGAGAACTGAGAAGTGAATCAATATTATCTGAATAATATCCCCTAGAATTCATATGAGGTGTGTGATGTGCTCTTCCCAGCAGCACTCTTCCCTTTCCCCAGCAAGGTGTCAGAGAAGAGCTCTGCAGGACCCTGTAGACCCCCAAAAAGGCAATGAGAGATCTGTTCTTAAAACAACAGGGAGAAAATTGCCACTATGAGACCAAAATACTTCTAAAACTTGCACCTTTCAACATCAGAAATATTTCTCCTTGAGACTGTTGTGTTGTTTTAGCTGGTATTTGTGAAGTAGAAATCACTTGCTGCTGCTGTGTTTCAGCAAAGATGGCAGTAAAGTGTTGAAAGTACTCCTGGAATGTTAAGAAATATGTTCTGTTTCTAGAAATTATCCCTTTGAAATTATGTCTTTGAAACATCGCCACAGTGATTTATCAGAAACAAGCAAGTCTCAAAAAGTGAAGCTATTCTTCAGCAGCTTAACATACATTTTGTTAGCGCACAGTAGAGTTATTTTGATCAAAGCAGACCTGACTCATGACTTTACACTACAGGAATAGGTAGGAGTTTACTGGAACTGAACAATATCAGAAAACCACAACAGTCATATTAAGGCTTTGTGATATGGTAGCATGCTGGGTTTATTAACCATGGCATAATCTACATTATGCATCATGCAAGGGTAATTGGGTAGAATTTTTCAGGTTTTAAAGAAATGCTTTAAAAACAAACAAACCTAACAGGAAATAAGAAGATTAGAAGAAATGCTTTTAAAGCAAACAAACAAACCTAACAGGAAATGAGAAGATTAGAACAGTTTTCTACATAAACATTGATGATTTTTTCACTAAAGAATCTTCTCTTCAGAGCTCTGGCAAGCTGCAGAAATCCAAGTTCTATTTCCAGACTTACTAGGTTTAATTGTGCTTTTAGTACATTCCTACTTTGACTGAAAAGCTCAGATTTCCCACCCCAAGAGAAAATCCTAACAATTTTGACTGAAGAGATGTCAACCTTCTCACTCTCAATAATAATATATTCCAGGGTGAGATGGAGCCAAAACGTCAAGGGAAAGCTATGGCACAGAGCAGTTCCCTCATCACATAGACTAGTGCTCACACTTCAGCAACCAATGCAAAAGGGGGAGAGGCAGTTAAGAAGGGAAGGGATATTTCTGCACATATTCATAGAATAAGAAAGTGGACTAAAGGGTGGGTTTACTAGTCACACTACATCAGTAAATTACATCTTTCCCAGGCAGGTTACCTGGATGCAATCATTTTTTCCATCTACACAGTAATAAAATATTACTGCAGAGGTGAGCTGGGCTCCACACTAAAATGCTTACCAGATCTTTGAGAACCTCCAGACGTGACTGACAAATGCAAAATGAGATCTTGTTCCGAGTTTATAAAGAAGACACTGAGAAAGGCGCCTGGCTGACAGTGAGAGTGTGCAGAGCAGAAGCACAAGCGACAGGATTTGATTGTTTCACAGATGCACTAAAAAAGACATGAAAGCAAAACACTGCCTCAGAGCTAAACTAAGGCAGCCAGTGAGCAGGAAGGGTCATTCCTCTTTCTCAGCAAAATCTCCTAGCCAGATCTGCCAGAGCTGCTTGCCTAGACTGTAGTTACTGGTTTAAATTTGTTTTTATGCAAAACAATGTCCTTATCTCATCATTTTTAGGTTTCTTTCTAAGCTTCTTTGTTTTTGTTTTTTAATATCTCTTTGCAGAATTGGACAGGTGAAAAAATAAAGAAGGACAGTATTGGGGTTTTGCAAAACAACACCTCATGTGCCATGGCCTTGCCCCATCTCCATAGTTGGGTGCAGATGACAGCTGCATACTTTGTCCTTTCTGAAGCAAATGTCTCAGCTAATGGAAATTGCTCTTTATCATCCCTACTGTCATTACTCCCATAAAACGATACTGAGGCTTGGGGGCTATCAGGTTTATAGGTCATTCTTGGCTTGGAGGGTGCTATAGCCCTGCTCTACAGAGCTGGAGGGTATAACAACATCCACAACCCAAGAAGCAAAATTAAACTGCAACAGTGGTGTGTACTTTCGCACATCAGCTTCAGGCTGACTTTCCAGAGCTCAACCATCAAGGGGGTAGAGACACCTGAAACAAACTGTATGGGCCTAACTGAGGGATTCCCTGGGGCACAGGGGACAGGGAGGTCTGCAGAGTCAGAGCAGCATGTTACTAAGGGAGAAGGGAGACACTTGGCACCACATCAGAGGATTGATGGCACTCATATTTCTGGTCCAGGTAATCGGAGTCTCAGACCTGTGGCTGGAAGCACTGGTGCAAAAACACTGGAAATTTTGTTGTGAAAAAATAAGCAGAGCACTAGGGAAGACATGGTGAGTTTTCAGGCTGTACCTCTGATAGCCTGATGAGGGATCACTCAGACCAAAGCTCAGGTCCCTACACCCTTGAGCAGATCCAGAAGGGTAACTGATATCTGCTGAGTGCCAAAAGCAGCGGAAATCTTGCTTGGGTCATCTGCTCTTGCTGGCTGGTACTGCTTGGTCCAACAACTCACAAATCCTTGATACAACTCCCAGTGCTTGATACTAAGTCAAGGGTCTCCCATCTCACACCCAGTGACACTCACTGCTTCCTGGATTTCGTTGTGTTCATGCTGGTTTCAAACCCACTGGTACTAATTAGCACTTAAGCGTTCATTTCAGACCAGAACTGCTGCTGCCAGCAACAGTATTGGCTCAACCAAAAGTAGATGTTAGCAGCTGGGTGATGAATGCTCGTCATGTCCACATAGTACTACCCAAAATATAATTAATGTAACCTTTCCTCATGCACAACAATCTACATAATGTGAGATAGAGTCCAATCCAGCATTGGCAATAGTCCTACTTCAAGCAGGAGAGGGTACCAAAACACTTCCAAAGCTCCTTGCTAATCTACATAGCTGATTCCATGAGCATGGAACCTCTGCTACCCGTGCAGAGCTAGTGGGCTGACCTAAGGGGCCCCCAAGCAGAGAGAGGGTTGCTGCACACTGGGAAACAGTCATCCAGAAAGCAGGTCTGGAGCAGCATCCTGTAGGGGTTAGAGCCTGGGGAGGGCAGTCATTCGGATTGATTGGGATCTAAAGAGACCTCTACTCTACCCCCTTGACCAAAGCAGGGCCAGCTCTCAGGTCAGACCAGGCTGCTCAGACCTCACTCTAGTCAATGCTTAAAAACTGCCAAGGATGGAGAACCTACAACCTTCTGGAATCCTCAGAAATGAAATCTGTGGTGGACTGAGCTGTAACTAAGAGCCATGGCTGGTGGGTCTTCAGTTTTGGCAACCATCACTTCTCAGTGTAGCAATCAGCTCTCCTGTGTCATCGCCCCATGTGTTTCTAAATGTACAAAGGCATTGTGATACCCTTTATTCACAAGAGACAGGGGAGTACCATACACTATGTGCTGAATACACTGTATGAAATGCTATTGTTTTCCTACCTGTAGTTATGGTGACATCTATGTGTGTAAAAAATACAATGTTATAGGGAAAGAGTCAGCCACAGTCTGAACAAGGGGTTTACACATAGGGCCCCATGGAATGCAGTCCATTTTTATCATCTGTATCATAAATGGACCATCTATGTCTCCCTCTGCCACCTCACATTTGAATTCCTAGAGAAATTGTGTCCCATTCCTTCATCATTACTATTTGACTTGTCTACACAAAACAGAAGAGCTGCAACAGAGGAGGCACAAGAGCTTGCAAAAGCAATTGAGACTGGCTCAGCAGTATCACTAATCTTGTGGGGTGCAGAGGCACAACAGGCAGGGAAAAGAAATGGCCAACAACTTTTGTAACAAAATAAACATTTTAGACTCAACATTCAGATTCCAGTTTTTTATAAGATGTGAGCCTTCAAAAGGGATTTGTACCATGGGGAAATCAAGCGTTTTGACAAAATACCACTTAACAAGCTAAGCTGGGAATAAACCAGTTGGTTAGAAGTCTTCAGGGCAGGTAGCCTGGAAATAACATTCACTCAAGGATTAGACGAGCAGGATGGACTGACCAGCTCTACTGACATCCAATCTCACACCCTATCCACAGGGGCATCCTTCTACATAAACATAATGAAAGATCTGCTGCAGAGAAAATATGCCCATAAAATCACATTGATCTGAAGTTAATGTACTTGTGAAAAATTGTTGTCTGGGGGGCTGTGTAAGTACTATCAGTGTACTAGGAGCAAACACTGAGGAAATTATTCTGTTGGTATCTTGGAAAAAAGAAAGTACATAAGAAATATGCTTTAGTGATATGCTTTACAAGCAAGCAGTGAGAAATCTCTCATGTAGGTTTCCTGATGGAATAACTGCTGAAACAGAAGTCAGCAGAGACTAAGAGTCAACAGAGCACTTGTTATTTTGAGTGTTAAAATCTCTAAATTGACCTGAAAGCAGATAAACAACAAGTGATACATTACTTGTAATTATTTCCTCAATTTCATGATAGAAAGCCAGTTGCTTTGGTAAATGAACCGGGAATTTCATTGGAACGTCCTCAAGCATATTTGTGCTCTCCACTGAAACACTTATTTGTGAGACCCTCTTGCAGCACTCTTCAGCCCCCTGTGACAGCCTTCCACCCCCTCTGAGCAGGAGTCACAGAATCCCCTCAGAGAAGCTGGGCTGAGTCAGACAGCAAGGTCAGGTTAACCGGAGCAAACACTTTGAGCCAGCACAGCAGTCTAAATTGGTAGCTACATAAACATAAGCTCCAGTTTCAGTGGAGCACATCGAAGTGAGATGGAGAACCTCTGAAGAAAAGAATATGTACTGGTGCCAACAGGAGAGTTAGAAAAAAGAAGAGAGAAAGAAAAAGAAGAAAGAAAAAGAAGGTGGTTTATATTGGGTTTGACTCAGATGAGATCTTGGGTGGAGGTACAAGGGCTGGTATCCCATGTGTAGGTTTGCTTGGGATACCACTGTCATGTCTTGAATATTTTCTTTAAAAGCTTGAGCCTCAAATGATTATTTTCCTGAAGTCTGAAGACAGCATTGCACCTTAAAGTGTAAGGTCTTTTTACTGTAAAATTCTGGCAGGGAAGTGCACTGTTTGCACATCCATGAAATTCAACTGATATAATACCTTTGGAAGTTTGTTTGCCTTTCAGCACACAAAGTCCTACTCTGACACCTGATCATTAGCTGTTGCTGTGCTTTTTCTCCTCTTTATCTGACTTTCCATGCATCTTATTTGTAAATGACTCCTCTCTCCCAAGTCATTACTTGGTTCTTTTTGCTAGTCTAAGTGTGTAAGTTTTGCCAAACAAAAAAAGATTTGAAATGGGGCTCTGGTTAGTACATATTTGTTTCCTCAAAGCAGCAAAGATCCACAACTCTTATGTAGAACATCTGTGTGTGTTAGATTCCTTGGTTTGGACAGTGCTTTGAACAAACTCAACTTACCTTTCATTTCATAGGCTTGCTCATGCCTGAAAAAGAAATAACTTGATAAAACATTTATAGTCTTTGCCAGAGTAAGCAATATCTGGAATGCTTTGTTGATGAATGAAAGTTTTCAGATTATTTTTGATGCCATGACGTACTGCTGTACATAACTCAGTTTGGAAAATAATTGACAGACTCTGGCATCTTGGAGATAAGTAATATCAGCCACCATAGAGTAGTGGACTGTGTCTCATGAGTAAAACAGACTCTGGCTGTAGCTTTGGGAGAGAAAATCTGTGGGTTTTTTTCTAATAATCATGCTGTTAATGAATTTTTAGTTTCTTTTGACACATATGCAGCCTTTGAATGATTATTTGCCTTTTTTTTGCCACTGGTCTTTGCCATTGACACACTGGGAATCACCATCCAGTCTATTTGAAGATGTGAATGAAAAGCAAGTTACCTAGGAACAAAAGGGAGTTCAAATACATGAAGCAATTTCCTGGGTCTAGTAGCTGTCCCCTATCTCCATCACCTCAGTGTGAGAGGCACAGAAAGAGGGGGAAGCATGTCCATCTCCAGTTGTTGAGAGGGCTCTGTGACACCAGGCCAGCCCAGGGTGACTCTGCAAGACCTGTGCCACCTGTGGGTGGGGAATTTCCCACCAGAGCTGCATGGAGCCATTGCAGCATTTACCCTTGCCTAGCATCAGCTTGCAGGACCCAGCAAGGGGGCTGCCTGGATCACCAGCCAGAGTGGGCAACAGCGCAAACCATCTGAAACTGCTGTGCTGCTCTGTGACCAGAGATGCCTTTGATCCTCAAAGCTATTTGCCAAGTGACTGCAAAACATGGAGCATGCATTCTGGATAAAGAAGTGGACAAATGTGCCAGGGCAACTGGAAGAAAATCCAGAAAACTTTTCAGAGAAGACTGCATCCACAGTGCTGCTGATAATAATGACACATCAGACAAGATGTCTTATCATAGGAGGAAAATGGGAACAGGCATCTGTACCCACCTATACTACTTTCTCAACCTATTCTCCTCTAGTACACCCACATCTATGTGCTGTTGTTATGTACTTGGTACAGAGGAAGCCTCTGGCTACTTTAAGTCACAAAAAGAAATTATAGACACAGTGTGTATGTAAGTCTGTCAGATGGTAACAGCAATCACAGTCATCCACTGGCTTTAAAGTGTTAATTCAACTGTAGAAAATCAGTTGCAATTACTCTTGTCTGGAGCTATCATCCATGTATGATGAATACATTATACGTATCTTTGAAGGGAGACCACAGCACTATCGCATTATAAAATAGTTTTCTTCCAAATCTGAAACTAAAACAAACAGGAGATCATGGCTAATAGAAATGTCATAAGTATCTTTATGCAACATAAATACACAAAAGTCCTGTCAGAACCTATCCTCATGTATTGAAACTCACTGAACAGATGCTATGGGTCCCTAAGGAGAGAAGTCATTCAGATGTCATTCAGAAAGTATAATGATTTGAATGTTCACACTTTGAAATTCTCTTTTTCCATATCCTTACATGTTGTGACACTTTCAAAGAGAGCAAAGCAGGAGTCCTCCACCAAGCATGCCCCTTTTCAAATGCTTTGAGCCCACAAGAGGCAGCAAGGCACAAGGCAGACAAACCAAGTTAGCATCTTACCAGCCACACAGGCACAAGCTAGCTGTACGCACTTTAAAGCTGCCAGGCTGTAGAGGTGTAGCCTGAGGGTGTACTTCACTGCCACTTGCACGTCAGTCATGGAGGCCCTTGTCATGGAGCTACCTGAGATACTGGGATCTGACCCAGCCTTGGGGACTCTGTGAAAGACAGGAACCCAACCCAGAGCTCAATGCCAACACAGATCCACCAGAGAATGAAATCTGGCACAGAGCTCCAGACACCTTGCCACAACTATGTGTCAACTTCCAAGATCTGGACATTATCTGGCCCTTATCCATGCAAAGTGTAATTTTTCCTAGCTCCATCTCTTTAAGGGTTAGGGAAAACATGCTTTCCCCTTCCTCTGCCTGGAGCATTTTCTATATTTTAAGCACATAGTTAATCCCAGAGGTGACTAAAAGTCGGGCATTCACATTCCGCGCGCTTCCTTGAATAACTATATACTTGGGCAGTTGTTTCTGGTCCTTTGGAGGACAAGAAGTATGTCCATCATGCCATTCTGAAAACAACTGAGACCACATCAGTAACAGCAGAGTGAAAAGGCTGTAAAGTCTGATATGGTTCTTGTTTGAGATAATATCATTACTCTGACCCAGCACATGTAATTGTCTCTGGGAAGATGGTTTAATTAAAAGGGGAAAAAAGTTTCTTTTCAACTTTCTTCTACCTCTCATCAAATAAAATGCAGATGATGCAGGATAATTAGTCTCATTGGCCTCACTGGTTTTTGTTCAAAGCATTTGTCATAATATCCTGCTTCACTCTTTTTCTTTTTATTACCCATAGGATACTGTGGAATATCAGGACAATGCTAACCTGTATCAGTGTAGGCAGCCCTGGGGACTCAAGTCTTAATATATGTTTTGACATCTGGTCAATCTTTAAATTTTACATATTGATTTATGTGCTAACATTATGAAGAGCTCCCTATGGCTACTGAACTGTGTGTTGTTTGGACATATGAGGTCAGCAGCAGCTTCTGCAGATCAATTCTTTGTGGTCTGTGCCAGAAGCTGATAGGAGGCAAATCTGTGCTTCCCTTGAAAACAAGCTGCAAATTTTCTTTAGGTTACCAAAAAAAAAAAACAAACCACAAACAAACCAAAAAGTCATTGTACACAAAAGAGGAAAAGCTGCATGTAGGAAAACAGCATGAATAGTGGAGAATGGGGTAAGGAAATGAAAATGAAGGCAGAGCTGTATGGCTCTGAATCTGAACTTCAGAATAATCACATTTCATCCTCCAAGAATATCCTTCCAGATAAAAGCATGAGATCAATTGATTTTCCAAACCAGAAGTTCTGGAAGGAAAATAATGAGATGGAAAATATTTGACATTTATATGAAAGAGCTCTGGCAAATAACACTTGTGTTTTCTAAGTACACCAAGTAAAAGAAACAGGTGATGAAGCACACACTAAAGAAAGATACATTTATTTTTTCTATCCTCAGTGTCTGAAGCTCAAAATCCATTTGCCAGATCTATTGTTTTATTTCTTCCTTGCACCAAGACAGTCACTGCTTCAAAAGCAAGGTCTTACTTTGTAAGTATTTTATAAAATCTACTACCCATTTTTATTTAAGATTTTTTTTTAATGTAAGAATTGTTAAGATACTTCTAAGTGGTTTCAAAGTCCATTTTTATTTGACCTTGTCTAGTATATTCTTATACTCCATGCTTTTACGTTGAAGTTGCAGATAAGGAATTGCAGTAAAATCATTGAAGTATCTTGTTAATTGCTCTCTGGTTGCTTATCAAGGGTTGTGACTTGGCAACTTTCATTGGAAAATATTTTGTCATAATCTGACAAGACAAATTAATTAGTGTAAAACTCCACTGTGCATTCATTAATGCTGGCATGCCTCAAATATTTGACATAACTGCTGCTATGTAATTTATGCAATGGGCAAGGAGCACAGTGAGACCCAGGTTTATTTCTATCACAGCATACAGCATTCACTCTTTCAACACCTGTATCTGTTAGCACATTGAAAATGACTTCTTAATATTGTTAAAGTGCTGCATCCCCAGCTGATGAAATAGACAAATTTTTATCTGGGACTGTTAGGGATTAGGGATTGTTGTAGCAATTATCATGGTTTAACTCCAGCCACTCACTCACTCCCCCACAATGGGACGGGGGAGACAATCAGAAGGGTAAAAGTGAGAAAAACTCATATCTGAGATATAGACAGTTTAATAGGTAAAGCAAAAGCCAGCTATACAAACATACATATATGAACAAAACAAAACAAGAAATTAATTCACCACTTCCCATCAGCATGCAGGTGTTCAGCCATGTCTAGGAAAGCCAGGTTCCATCACATGTCATGGTCACTTGGGAAGAAAAATGTCATCACCCTAAATGTTCCCCCCTTCTTTCTTCTTTCCCCAGCTTTATAATCAGATCATGATGTCATATGGTATGAAATATCCCTTTGGTCAGTTGGGATCAGCTGTCCCAGCTGCAGCTCCTCACAAATTCTTGTGCACCCCCAGCCTACTTGCTGGTAGGGTTATCTGAGGGGCAGAAAGAGCCTTGACTCTGTGTGAGCACTGTTCAGAAATAATGAAAACACCCCTGTAATATCAACACTGTTTCTAGCAAAAATCCAAAACATAGCCCCATATCAGCTACTCTGAAGAAAATTTGTGCTATACCAGCCAAAACCAGCATGGAACTCCAATCTGGAAGTGGCTGTGGGTGGGCAAGGAGACCATGTGGGTGAAGAAACAGGACTGAAGCCGTAGGAAGCAGTGTCTACTATTCCTTTAATATTCCTCTAGCTGAGCCAGTTACAACAGCATATGTTTTAGAAGAAGTAAAAGTATAGCCCAGCTCACACTACATGGTGCAGATGGTCCTGATGCTGACTTTGCTGGAGTCAGTAAAATAATTCTTACTGACTTCAGTGGCCAGTAGATTAAACCCTGAAATTTCTTCTCACCTTTTTCTGTAAAGAATGGATATCGTAGTCACCAACTTACAGAAAAGTCAAGTTCCTAATAAGAACACATGCTCCCATTTTGTTCTTTGTCTTCTGTTTTTAGGGTCTAAGGCAGAACCAGAAAGCACCCCTCCACCACAACATCAGCAGCAGTCACCATTATCTCATAATTATTATGTTCCTGTATTTCAAACACCCACGAAAATATTGATTCTCTTAAAGTTGCTTTTATTCTGGTATGCTGCCAGTGGCAGAAAGAATAATCCATACCTGAAAGAAAATTGCAGGTTTTTCCCTGGTGACTGATACACAGGTGAGTTAGAAGGAACAAAAAAGAGTTGTGGGCCATAATCATATAGGCTGCTATTTTCTCTCTGTATATAGCAGAGAAGAAAATCATGAGTGGCTTGTTCCTCATCTCGTCCTTTAGCTACCCCACTGCTGAGAGCAACCTTTTACCTGCTCACTCCCACGGGGGTTGCACAGCCTGCAAGATGGGTGAGAGATGGGTGCAGGGGCCAACACAAAATAAGCAGCCAGTGGTCCTGGTTTGGGGTCTTACCAGGAACTCAGGTCCCCAAAATTGACAGATCAAATCTTTACCTTGTTCTATTGATAAGACTTTATATAATCTTCACCTTTTTTATGAGGCAGCAATCTTAAAATATGATTTTTATAAGCAGCAGCACAGTTCTGATCCAGCCATTTGCAGTGCTCTGAAAAGTCAGTGCAAAAATCACTCAACACAAGCCTTTCTTCCATCCTCTTTGTTTACAAATGTCTCACCCAGCTCTTTAATTCACACATGACACTCAAATTTCTGGTAAAGAAAGTGCACTGAGAAAATGCCAGGACTTGCATCACCTCAGGACAATGGGAAGGAAACCACAACCAAAATTTTTTCTCTGAACCTTATTGCAATATGACTAAATGATATAAGATAAGGAAAAGCAGCAATTGTGTGCACAGTACATATGAAAAGCCCAGAGTCTGTAAACGAGTCTGGAAACGAGTTTTTGAAAGATGGCAAGGTGAGATGTCTGTGGATGATAGCAAGATTAGAAAGAAGGAAGAGAAGATACCCTTCCCTCAAGGGCCATAATAGTGTGAATGGTGAAAATCTATCACAAGAACTGCAAAGTGTTACAACATAGTAAGTATGCACAAGACAAAAGGAAAGACATACTATTAATAAAAACTCAAGGCATACTCTTAACAAAGCTAGTAACAATTTCTCAAAACTTGTTTCAAGTTTTTATAACAAATCAAAACAAAGTCAAAGTCTAGGTGGAATTGAGTTATTAAGCTCAAAGCAGGCAGTTTGGGTCAAGAGATCATAGAATCATAGCATCATCTAGGTTGGAAAAGACCTTTAAGATCATCAAGTCCAGCCTTAAACTCTACCAAGTCCATCACTAAGCCATATCCTCAGGCACCACATCTACAGGGATGGTGACTCAACCACTTCCCTGGGCAGCCTGTTCCAATGCCTGACAACCCTTTCAGTGAAAAAATTTGCCTAATGTCCAGTCTAAACCTCCTTGGTGAAGCTTGAGGCCATCCCCTCTTGTTCTATCACTAGTTGCTTGTGAGAAGAGACCAGCACCTACCTCTCTACAATGTCCTTTCAGGGAGTTGTAGAGAGTGATAAGGTCTCCCCTCAGCCCTAGTTCCCTCAGTTGCTCCTCATAAGACTTGTTCTCCAGGCCCTTCACCAGCTTAGCTGGTCTTCTCTGGACCCGCACCAGCACCTCAGTGTCTTTCGTGTATTGAGACACCCAAACTGAACACAGTACTCGAGGTGTGGCTTCACCAGTGCCGAGTACAGAGGGACAATCACCTCCCTGGTTCTGCTGTATACACTATTTCTAATACAAGCCAGGATGCTGTTTGCCTTCTTGGCCACCTGGGCACAATGCTGGCTCATATTCAACTGCTTGTTGATCATTACCTCCAGGTCCCTTTCTGCCAGGCAGCTTTCCAGCTGCTCCTCTCCAAGACTGTACCATTGCCTGGGGTTGTTGTGGCTCAAGTGTAGGACTCTTGGCCTTGTTGAAGCTCATACAGTTTTCCTCGGCCCATCAATCTAGTCTGTCCAAGTGTCTCTGAAGAGCCTCCTTACTGTCAAGTAGATCAACACTCCCTCCCAATCTGGTCTCTTCTGCAAACTTACTCAGGGTGCATTCTATGTCCTCATCAAGATCATTGATAAAGATGTTAAACATATATAGCATGTAATAAAAAAACTTGGTACCTGCTACTTTTGTAACTCTATAAAGATAAAAGAAAGAAAATTGTAGAAGGAGCTGCAATACCTTTTATGGCTTAACTGTTGCACTTTTGAACAGCTGATATGCCCAGAAATCATCTTCATTTTTTTGCAACATATACAACAAATTTGAAGCTCTGTTTGGGAGAGGAAAAGTTCCTGGAGTTCACACAATTGTATTAACCCATTCAACAGTTTGAGAGGAAAAGAGAGGTTATCCCAGTGGAGCAGAGCACAAGCAAAAGAAACAAGCTGTAAGGTCATTAACCCTCTGTGGGAATGAGATAGATAATCAGCACCTGCAAAAAGCAGGTGTCTTCATGGTAACTGAGCTTCTTTGCTGATGAGTTGAATTTGGCTTGCCACTTAGTACTGTATTTAAAGACCAAGAGGATGCTTAATGATACAGAAAGGAACTAATTACACAAACTTTAGTCATGTTGAAAGTAGAAATGCACCAAAGTAGATTTGGCATATTATAGGAATTGTTGGTAAAATGTCAACTACTGGATAGGTGACTTTTAATCCTCTCCAACTGAGCATTCAGGTGTGCATTTTCTTAAGAATATTAATACTTAAAGAGGCTAAGATCATTCAAATGCATTTCAGAGATGTGTAGAAAGTGAGCATCCATTGACACCAATGGGAATTAGGTGTGTTAGATCCTCTGAAAACATCACTGGCTGCTTACTTACATCTTGCAGAGACAAATTAGAATTAAATGCATAGGCTGTCTATTCCAAGTCCTTAGACATCTAAAGACCTACCAACACCTGCCTTTTCCCTGGTCTCTTAAGCCATATATTGTACAAGAGGATGTGCTCTGCTGAATCTAGGCCAGGATATCTAAAACTATTCCTTATCCTCAGACATTTGCCAAACCATGCCATTTGTCATCTCTTCAACTCACATTCAATGTCAACTAAAGATATTTTGGAGGTCAGGAATTTCTATTTTGCTTGTGTTTTTTATCCATGTTAACCAGTAGGGAAAGTACATTGTGTTTAGTAAGTATGTACTTCAGATTCTTTCTTTGTATTGGCAGTACCTGTTACAACTGTGTCTATCAAATGTGATGTGCTACTGTAATTTTATGGAAAAGATTTTTAAATGTATTCTTTACACACTGGAAAAAAATTGTTTGAGTGCTTTTTCTAGAGGGCAGGTAGCAGTCCAGACCAAACTAAAGGGAATGCTCACGTCTATATGCTATTTTGACTTCACATAATCATGCAGCTCATTATGTCTTTTCCCATTCGGTGTCTGAGGAATGTGAATAATATCATGAACTTTAATGTTGAAAGTAAGATCCTGTATATTAAAAAAAAACCAAAATATTTTAATTCTGTACCAAAAATTAATAAATGGCTCCCTACATCAAATTAATTCTAAGCCATTCCATCCTCTCGCAAACTATTTTGAGCGCATTTTCCCTTTGGAGGAAGTAGCCATTGAAGTGATTGTTAACTGAACGGACTACCAGAAAAAAAACCCCACATATTAGCACTAATTCACATGGCTTTAAATAAATGCTTCCAGTAAACAAGCATATTTAAAATATACCTGTCTTTCCATTCCACTAAGATGTGATAGCTATTTCATATATCATGTAGTTAGCAATGAAGCACAGTCAGCCCTTACTTGGTACAACTTACAAAATATTTTTTAAAGATTTCTTTCAAATTTTGGGACTACATGACAATGTTTCCTACTGAAGGATAAAATTTCTTGCCAATTCCCCACTATAATAAGACAGAAACATGAGTCAAGATTGCTTAGGCAATCAAGACTGCCCAAGTAAATTGCAAGACAAAGTATTATAGAAAAACAGTGAAGTAATTAATACTGTAAAATTGAGTAAACATCCAATAGACTCTTCTCATTTAGCATTAGAATTAGATGGTTCATGAGGATAAACGTATGTAGGAGAAGCTAATAGAAACCTAGATGAAGTTAAAAGATGAAAAAATATCCAAATACTATAAACTATCATATTTTAAAAGCAAGAATAATGTTCCTGATCTGCTTGTGAATCCACTAAATCCTTTTAATCTCTGATTTGCTGTGAAAGAGTGCCAAAGTAGGTCATAAATTTCTTACACAGAGAGATCTTCCCAATAATGCAATATACATTTTAAAGAATGCTGAAATAGCTGTTACACTACAGCTTTTCAACCTTTTGTCCATACAGATAGCACAGGAACAAGACTTGTGTTCCTTATGCTGTTGTATTGCTCAGAGCATTGTGCCTGCCCACTTACCCCTCCCTCCAGTTCCCAGCTATTCTCACTGGAGCACTAAGGGCAAGATAAATAATAAAAGGAAAATGTTAAAATAATTATTTTAATGGCTGGAGAACAAGAAAATCTGTCAGAGATTTTTAGAACTCTGAGCTTGATATTAAAATCATAAACCCTCCACAGGCTTTTCACTATGTCCATGCATTAAAGACAGCGCAGAATCTACTTACCACCAAATTAGATCATTGGCTTTATAGGTTCTTTCTCAAGGGTGACCTCGTCCTAAGCTGCTTCCTGGGCACCTACTTGCTTTGATGTCAGTGAAATCAATGAAAGTTTTGCACTGGCATTTGAACAGAACAAGAAACAGCATTTAGACCATTGAATGCAATATGATTGCAGATCTTTGTGGCCTGGCCCTGACACAATACATTTAATTCTGTTAATTTTGGAAATGTACTTTTTTACTTTTTTTTTTTTTCCCCCATGATTAGATATTTCCCTTTTCACTTGTATTTTATCTATATAGTAAGATATACCCTGGGAGGACACTGCACTGATTGATTGACTTTGGTTATGTCAATTTTCCGTTTCTTTTCATAGGGTCTGAGGTTTTTTTAATGTCTAGAAAACACTGAGGAACATATTCCACAAAAGCTGCAAGCTAAATCAAGCCCAGAGAGTTAGACCCTAGTGTTACACTTTCTTGAGGAACTGATAAACAACAGTAAGGGATGGTATCCAATTTAAAGGATGTGTCTGAAACACTGCCTCGAGTCTTTCCCCAGGAGCCTGGAAAAATTACACCAAAGTTTTTGTCACTCAGAGAAGTAATTTTTTTCCATTTGCCAACACAAATCAGTTGGTTTAATATGTAAGATGTGATTAAAGGGTGCCCCACATGATGGCAGCTGGCCAGGGCAGCTTTGTCAACAGTGTCTGTTATTTCAGATCTTTGCAACAACACTTGGAATTGGATTCACTCCTGATTTGGGTGACAATCACTGGACTTCTGCAAGGAATACAGGCACATCTGTCTGTGGCTCATGATCAAAGAAGAAAATAGAAAAGTAAAGAATAAGATCAAAGGGTTCAAACTTGAAGCCAAGTTCAGCAGAAATGGAATGAAGGTTTATTTCTTTCCAGCATCTTATAGATCTTTTTGTCCCGTACAAAATACACTTGCTGAACTTTCAGCAGCTTGTGTAACTCTCTTCCAAAAACATGTTGCCAAGTAGTCTCCATTTCCAAGTATTTATCTTATTCATGCCTTCCAAAGAATTAGAGAAACACACACAATCATTTTAAAGAACAATAAATGAAGTGAAAACTGACAAATTTACTATGTAATTGCAATAAATCCAAGCAATTATGTGCAAGAATAATTGAATTCCTTTTACTGATTCATTCCAGAGTTAGAATTACACAGGATTAGTGGTAATTTTTCATACTTAGAATGATTAATTTGTCTCAATTTATTTGTTTAGGAGATTACTTAGGCAGGAAAGCCCAAATTGCTCAGTGCCTAAATGATATACACTTTAAAAGCGTTTTCCCTTGGCAGTATGTGATGATACAAGGCTTTCTGCAAGACCACCACCACACGCTAACATCTGCACTGGAGCACCTTTATGTATTTCGAGATGGACCCCATGGTTTTTGGTTGTGGACTTTCTGCAGTTGCCATAGGGTTGACTTCTCTTTGCTTGTACCTTTGCTCAGTAGAACTAGAGGAAAAAGATGGTTAGCCTTTTTCTGGAGCTGATCCGCATTATGCCATTAGCCCCGTGGTTACTCTCAGGATGTTTCTCTGCCCCATATTTACGGCTGCAAAAAAAAACTTTCGAACGTGGATGGCAATGCTACAGGCTTGGGGAAGTGTGTCTGGAAAGCTGTGTGGTAGAAAAGGACCTGGAGGTTCTAACTGACAAGCAGATGCATACGAGCCAGCAGTGAGCCCAGGTGGCCAAGAAAGTCAATGGCATCCTGGCTTGTATTGGAAATAGTGTGAGTGGCAGAACCAGGGAGGTGATTGTCCCCCTGTACTCAGCACTGGTGAGGCCACGCCTTGAGTATTGTGTCCAGTTTTGGGCACCTCAATACAAGAGAGATATCGAGGTACTGGAGCGAGTGCAGAGGAGGGCAACAAAGCTGATGAAGGTCCTGGAGAATAAATCTTATGAAGAGCGATTGATGGAGCTAGGACTGTTTAGTTTAAGGAAGAGGAGGCTAAAGGGAGACCTCATCACTCTCTACCACTCCCTGAAAGGACATTGTAGGTGTTGGTGCTGGTCTCTTCTCACAGGTAATTGGTGACAGAACAAGAGGGAATGGATTCAAGCTGCAACAGGGTAGGTTTAGACTGGACATTAGGGAAAAAAATTTTCACAGAAAGAGTAGTCAGACACTAGAATAGGTAGCCCAGGGAGGTGGTTGAATCACCATCTCTGGATGTGTTTAAGGGTTACTTAGATGTGATTTTGAGGGACAAGGCTTAGTGGTGAACTTCGTAGAGTAGGGTTAATGGTTGGACTTGATGATCTCAAGGGTCTTTTCCAACCTCAATGATTCTATGTTTGTATGACTGAGATGGGATCTTATTAATGTTTACAAATACCTGAAAGGTGGATGTCAAGTAGAAGGGGCCAGTCTCTTTTCAGTTGTGCCCTGTAACACAGGAGGTTCCACCTCAACATGAGGAAAAACTTCTTCACCATGAGAGTGACAGAGCACTGGAACAGGCTGCCCAGAGAGGTTGTGGAGTATCCTTCTCTAGAGATTTTCAAGACCCACCTGGATCTGTTCCTGTGTGGCCTGCCCTAGATGTTCCTGCATTGGCAGAGGGGTTGGACTCGATGATCTCCAGAGGTCCCTTCCAACCCCTGCCAGTCTATGATTATATGATCTCATCTGTTGGATCTTCTGTCAGACAGACATCAAGGGAGAGGAGCTGTACATTAATAAGCAGAAGATGACAGGGAGTGTTGCACAATTTTAATTCTGTCTGTTGTGGGGTTTTCTAATTCACAATCACTTCCCTCAACTCATCTCCTCTGCCCAATTCCCCCAGCCAGCCCTTGCTGCCTCCACAATCCCAGAGTACCTTCCTATAACTTACCCACTCTACACAGCAAGGCTGTACATGCTGGAAAGTATCTGAACAGCGCCTTGCAGAGCAACAGGAGAAAGCCAGGTGTCTACTGGAGGCTTCTGCCTCCACTGAGCATACACAATACGGCATCACTCCACCCCAGACAGAGCTCCCATGGAAACATGCAGCTGTTCAGGTCGCAGACTCCAGCAAGTACATGAGCCTTTCACTTGCATTAAGTGGATGCTCTAAGAACAGCTGCGTGTGCTGTGAGCAAATGGACAATCTGCTTAGACGCATGGCAACATTGCAGGATGAGGTAGAAAGGTTGAACATTAGGAATACTGAAGAAGAGATTGACTTGTGGAGCCAGGCTCTGTCCACCTTGATGCAGAAATGGGAACACGTATTAAATAGCACCCATCATCAGGTACCCCCTGTATCCTGCCCCAGTCAGGCTAAAGGCAGAAGCCTAAATGAAAAGAGGGAGTGGAGTCAAATTCATGGTCGAAGCAGCAGACAAGCAGCCTTGTCCACCTCCTCTACAGGGGGCCATGTCAACAAGTTCCTGTCCAGCGTGGCAGGCATGTTGCTCCTGTTACTTGCCCAACCTCCCAGTTGCTCTTGTAGAACAGGTACAATGCCCTGCAAGTACAACCAGTCAACGAGGATGGTGGATCGTCAGGCTTAGAACTATTCCCAAGATTAAGGAAGGCCAAGCCCAGCATATGAACATCTTCTATCAAAATAAAGAGATATGTCATTGTTATAGGTGACTCCCTTCTGCCCAATATGCAGACCTGCTCCACTTCTAAGGGAAGTGATCTGCCTCCTTGGGGCCCAAGTTAAGGTTGTAGTAAGAAAGCTTACTACCATGGTATGGCCCACAGATTGTTATCCACTATTAACCTTCCAGGTAGGCAGCAATGAACTTGAAAGAAGAAAACTGAGGGCTATCAAGAAAGACTTCAGGCCCTTGGGTCACCTTGTCGAGGGACTGGGAGCACAGGTAGTGTTTTCTTCTATGCTTCTAGTTGCAGGGTCCAACCCAGAAAGACTAAGGAGGACCCACCAGATTAATTCTTGGCTTTGAACCTGGTGCCACCAGCAGGATTTGGGGTTTTTTGACCATGGGTCAATCTACATGACACCAGGCTTGCCGGTGGCAAATGGTTTACATCTTTCCCAAAGGGAGAGAAGGATTTTATCACAGGATATGTCCGGGCTCATTGACAGAGATTTAAACTAGAATCTAAGGGGGAAGTTTTAAAAACAGGCTTGCTGGAGACAATCCTGGGACATCCGTGGGACAGGGTGCCAGTTCCACTGTTATCTCAGGAGTCATAGGGGACAGTGGGCCATGTGACAGGGAAGATGCAAGGGCTATCTATGAGCCAGGACTCACAGTAGTGCCTGAGAATGATCAAGTAGGGACTAGACCCTTCCCATGCAAAAAGCTGCACCTACTAAAATGCATCTATGTCACTGCACGTAGCATGGGCAATAAGCAGGAAGAGCTTGAAGCTACTGTCCAGCAGGAAAACTATAATGTAATTGCCCTTATGGAAACATGGTGGGATGAATCCTATAACTGGAGCACTGTGTTGGATGGCTATAAGCTCTTTAGAAAGGATAGGCACAGAAGATGAGGCAGTGGTGTGGCTCAGTATATTAGGGAATGTCTTGACTGTCTTGACCATGATGATGATGGTGATGATAGGGTTGAATACTTATGGGTAAGAATGACGGGGAAGGCTAACAAGGCAGCCATCATGGTAGGGGTCTGTTACAGACCACACAATCAGGATTAAGAGGTTGATGAAGTGTTCTACTGGTAAGGTCTCAGAATCACTAGCCCGTCTTCTTGTGGGGGACTTCAACTTACCAGATATCTGTTGGAAATACAATACATCAGATGGGAAGCAGTCCAGGAGATTCTTGGAGTGTGTGGAAGGTAACTTCCTAACACAACTGGTGACTGAGCCAAGTAGGGAAGGCTCTCTACTAGACCTGTTGTTTGTGAACAGAAAAGGACTAGTGTGAGATGTGAAGTTTGGTGGCCATCTCTTGGGCAAAGTGACCATGAGGTGGTGGAGTTTTCAGTTCTTAGGGAAGTAAGGGGGGAGGTCAATAGAACTACCTCCTTGGACTTCCACAAGTCAGACTTCAACATGTTTAGGAGATTGGTTGATGGTGTCCCTTGGGAGGTAGCCCTCAAGGACAAAGTAGTCCAGGAAGGCTAGACATTCCTCAAGAGGGAAATCCTCAAGGCACAGGAACTAGCTGTTCCTGTGTACCATAAAACGAGACAGCAGGGTAGAAGACCAGCCTGGCTAAACAGAGAGCCTGGGACAGAACTTAGGAAGAAAAGGAAAGTCTACCAGCTATAGAAGAAGAGGCAGGCAACTCATGAAGAGTACAAGGTTGTTGCAAGATTATGTACAGAGAAAATTAGAAAGGCCAAAGTTCATCTAGAAATTAATCCAGCCAGCATCATCAAAGATAATAAAAAGTGTTTCTATAAATATGTTAGCAGTAAAAGAAGAGCTAAGGAGAATCTCTACCCTCTGCTGGATGTGGGAGGGAACTTTGTGACCAAGGACAAGGAAAAGACTGAGCTGATGAATGCCCACTTTGCCTCAGTTTTTGTCAGCAATGCCAGTTTCTACCTGAGGGTCTACCTTCCTGAACTGGAAGACAGGGATGAGGAGCAGAATGCAGCTCCCATAATCCGGGAGGAAATGATCAGTGACCTGTTGTGCCACATAGATGTGCACAAGTCTAGGGGACTGGATGGGATCCACCCAAGGGTACTAAAGGAGCTGGAAGAAGTGCTCACCAAGCCACCCTCCATTATTTATCAACAGTCCTGGCTATCCAGGAAGGTCCCAGTTGACTGGAAGCTAGAAAATGTGACACCCATCTACAAGAAGGGCTGAAATGATGATCCTGGGAACTACAGATCTGTCTGTCTGACATCGGTGCCAGGGAACGTTATGGAGCAGATCATCTTGAGTGCCATCACACAGTACATACAAGATAACCAGGTGATCAGGCCCAGTCAGCATGGGTTTACAAAAGGCAGGTCCTGCCTGATTAACCTGATCTCCTTCTACAACAAGGTGACCCACCTAGTGGATGAGGAAGAGCTGTAGACATTGTCTGTCTGGACTTTAGTAAAGCCTTTGACACTGTCTCCCACAGCATTCTCCTTCAGAAACTGATGGCACAAGGCTTGGATAAAAACACTCTGCACTGGATAAAAAACTGGCTGTATGTACGGGCCAAAAGAGTGGTAGTGAACGGAGCTAAATCTGGGGTGTTTGCCAGGGTTCAGTACTGAGGCCTGTTCTCTTCAATATCTTTATTAATGATCTGGGTGAGGGGACTGAGTGTACCCTCAGTAAATTTTCAGATGACACCGAACTAGGTGGGTGTGTCGATCTGCTCAAGGGTAAAGAAGCTTTACGGTGGAACCTAGACAGGTTAGATCAGTGGGCCAAGATTAATTGCATGGGGTTCAACAAGGCCAAGTGTCAGGTCCTGTACTTGGGTCATAACAACCCTATGGCAAGCTACAGATTTGGAGATGTGCAGATGGAAAGCTACAAGTTGGAGAAGGACCTGGGGGTATTGATTGATAGTCAACTAAATATGAGTAAGCAGTGCATGCAGGTGGCCAAGAAGGCCAATGGCATCCTGGCTTGTATTATAAACACTGTGGCCAGCAGGAATAGGGAGGTAATCGTCCCCCCGTACTTAGATCTGGTGAGGCCACACCTTGAATATCGCATTCAGTTCTGGGCCCTTCACTAGAAGAAGGACATAGAAGTGCTGGAGTGTGTCTAAAAAAAGGCAATGAGGCTCGTGAAGGGCCTAGAGCACAAAAGTCCTATGAGGAGCAGCTGAGGGAGCTGGGGTTGTTTAGTCTGGAGAAGAAGAGGATGAGGGGAGACCTTATTGCTCTCTACAAATACCTGAAAGGAGGTTGGACCAAGGACGGGGACAACCTCTTCTCCCTGATGGCGAGTGACAGAACCAGAGGGAATGGATGTAGGCTGTGCCAGGGTAGGTTTAGGCTGGATGTTAGGAAACATTTCTTCACTGAAAGGGTTATCAAACATTGGAATGGTCTGCCCAGGGCAGTGGTGGAGTCA
>WTSP01019302.1:16463-29539 GCA_025331215.1 Actenoides lindsayi | reverse complement strand
GAAGGAAGGAAGGAAGGAAGGAAGGAAGGAAGGAAGGAAGGAAGGAAGGAAGGAAGGAAGGAAGGAAGGAAGGAAGCCAGGAAGCCAGGAAGGAAGCCAGGAAGGAAGCCAGGAAGGAAGTGAGAACAAAAGACAAAGTGTAAAAAAAACCAACCAAACAAACAAAAAAAAAAACAACAGATGTAGAGTCTGGTTCTGGAACACTGAGAAAGCCAAAAAAGGAATAGAAATTTGGAATAAAAACCACTACAGAAATCAAGAAACAGCAAGTTCTGCAAACTGTTAAGTATAACAATCTAAAAATCAGAATGTCCTTTCTGTTCTCTGAAGCATGAGAACAATTTTATTATGTTATTGGGTTGATACACATACGAAAAGAGATTTTGCAGGATGATAAATGTTTCTGTAACAGTTTGAGAAAAATACCCATGTTCCTGAAGAAAGCATGGAAGAAAATATTACTGCTGATGAGGCAAGTGGGAGTAAGAAGGGGAAGAGATCTGTATTTGTGATGATTATAGTACATTTTAGAAACTAAAATTTGTACTTTGGAACATACAGGAAAATTAATGAGAAATACTATAGATATGATAGCAAAGACAAATAAATCATCCAAATTTTCCATTAGGAGAAATGGTGTTTGATTGTGAACTGTATTTTTGAGAGTTACACAGCATACACAGGTGATATAAAACTTCTTTTCTCTGATACTCAAAAATGTCTGAAAAAAATAAGCAGTAGAGAATTAAAGAAGACATATGTATAGATATGCTTGCCTTGAGAATAAGAAAATCCCTAAATGCTCAATTATTTTAAACCAGTAGTGTTAATACCTAAAGAAGGTTTTAGGTTTTTATTTTCCTCTAATAAGAACTAACAAAGTGTTCAACTCACCTTTAACAACAATTTCAAAGTGAGGGCTCAAAGGGAGGATGTGCAATCACTTTTTGAAGCAGAAGACCACAAGGCAGACCACTGTGTGGCCACAGTATCTACTGGACAAAACCCTGCAGTCTGTGTTTTGGCTGAGCAATGTGGGATCCCAATCTTCTTCCCAAAGCAAGTTTACTGGTGACCATCCATGTAGCTCTGCCAGGGCAGGAGCTCTTATCCTGTAGCTCCTTCTTGTGTTCTGGCCTGAGCTGGCATTGGCACATGCTGCCATCCATAGAGGAGAGAGCTCCCTTCTTATCAGTGTGTGCAAAACAGTGAGAAAGACATAAATGATGGCTTTGAACACCTTGCATTCTAGAGCAATAGGTTTAATTTATTTGGATATATGGAAAATTCGGTCAGGGACAGCAGCCGCAGGGTACGGAGAGAAAGAACTGCAGGATGACAGTAAAAGCTAAAAATCCTGTCCTTGACACAAACAAGAAGAGACTTCACCTCTCTCAGAGTGAGGATCTGATGGTTTCTGCAAGATGTGGCCAGGTATATGAATATGGTTCCAAACAGCCATCTCCTGCGGCTTTCTCTGTCCAAGAAGATAGAGGTGTCCAGCGTCCTTGTGCCCAAAAGAAGCAGCACCCAAGACTCCCAGATCCTGGGGCCCCAAGCCTTCCCTGCTGGACCCTTGTGTCAAGCACAAAAGAAAGCATCTAGTGACACCCAGATCCATGTTTGTACAAATGGGTAAAGATACAACTGCACCAGGTATCTGAATCACTCTGGGAGTGCTGCTGGTTGTCCAAGACAAGTTATTCCTCTCCTTAGAGAGTCATGGGCTACTTGTAGGTGTCTAAGCCAGCCTCTTCTAAACTTGCATAGAGTTCCCACTCGTAACTCAGGGATTTTAAGA
The DNA here is from genome assembly GCA_025331215.1 of Actenoides lindsayi. NCBI lineage: Eukaryota > Metazoa > Chordata > Aves > Coraciiformes > Alcedinidae > Actenoides > Actenoides lindsayi. Next base: position 27,738 of record WTSP01019302.1, on the reverse strand, counting down.
AGCTGTTGAAATACCAGCAAACCTTAAGGTGCAAATCCCCCATGCCTGTTGTGAGTAGCCTGTTGTAAAGCTAGATCAATCATTATTATAATTACATTTACTAAGGAAAGAAAAGTGGTACCTCCAGTCAAATCCTATTGCAGTTTACCTCTGCTTGGATTTATAACCTCTTTTTCTGACCAAAGACAAATCAACACATGTCCAGACTCTATTTTCCACTAACCTGCAGAAAGATGATTCATTAAATCTATTGTCCGCACTAAGGCACTAAGTACTCATGCAGTCTCTGAACACACTCCAAAAAACACTTCTGAGTGCAGGAATTTAGAAACCACTCTTATCTGAACAGCTTTTATCCCATTTGTCAGGTCTTTTAACCATTCATTACAATTCTAGGGGATTAAGCGATAAGCCTGGAGGATACTGCATGTGAGGAAGCAGCGCCATTGCCTTGCAAACCAGGAGCTTAGCCTTGCAAGGACATCTCCGTGTATCCCTGTCATGTATGGTGCCAGCAGCCACATGTCAGAAGGGCTGTGGGTATCTGAGAAGTCTGCTAATGCCATATGGAGAGTCCAATTTTATCTCTGTTTCATGCTGCTCAAGATAAAATTCTTTTTGCTCCTTTCAATAGACTGCTGTCAATTAATTTACTGCTGGTGCTATCTAAACTTTCAGACAGTACTGACATTTTCATTATTTGACAAACTCACTTTTCATTATCCACTTTGTCTCTCATCCAAGCTCCATAAGGCCTGAGATTTACCTTAAGTAACAGCAAATTTAATGCATTTTCTTATGGAAAAAAATCTTTAAAACAGCAGAGAACAAATAACAGAATACTTGTACAGCAACAGTTCAACTGAAGATTGAATTGACACAGGCTCACACCATTCATAATGAGCAACAGCAGGTCAAGAGCGGGGAGATATTCTTTCCCAGTTGTTTCTTTAATCTACCAACAAGGAGTGGACAGAAAAGGAACTACAGCTTGAGAGGCAGGGAGGTCCCCTTTTACCGCTTTCTCAAGTTTTAGACACACAACAAAGGTGTTTTCCCTCCTTTGCTGTTTTCCGGACATAAGAACTGAAACATAAATGCCATCAGAACTTGCTGATCAAGTGACAACCCTTACCTTGTCTATTAGAGAGCAATAATAAAGGACCTTTTTGACAATTTTCCCCCCTATTCTTACATAAAGCTATATTCCTTTTCTGGTTTTAGTAGTTCTCCTGTAAAATAGTCATTCAGACCCAAATTCTGCATGTGCATGGCAGAAGGGAATGAAATAAAATACAACCTTGTAAACACAAATAACAATGTGGACATGAAAACTTGTCATAATTCTGTAGCTATTTTAAGCTAGAGGAAAACTAGAACTCAGACAAGGAATACAGCTCATCTTTCTTCTGCCTTTATTGTGAATGAAGTTGTTGACAGTTCTCTCAAAGAACAATTTTTCCAGAAGAAGATCTGAAGAAGCAAAAAATATCCAGTGGAAGCATGTTGACCTGAAAGGAATTTTGGTTTGCCATCTTCTATTTTATTTTCTCATAATAACACATAACTTTTAATATAAAAAGGTTAAAAAGCATCAGTGAAATGTTTCAGGTTATTTTTCTTCATAAGGAAAATGCACAACTTCAACTTTTAACTATACAAAAAAGAGCATGGTACAAACTCTCGGCATTTCTCTTGGGAGAATATACAGGATCTCTCTGGAATAGCTGTAGGCTGTGTGTGAGCTTGCAAGATGTGCAGTAACTGGCAAGAGAGGACAGAGCCTCATATATTGTCCTTGGATGGTCTTGAGGCCAAGCACGAGCTCCAGATGCAGACCCACAGCTCCCAGTTCCATTCATTCTGCTGCTATCTGTGAACTGGGAGAGGCTTTCACCTAACACCCTGACTCACAGCTGGAGATGACAGCACCCTTCCTGCTGTAGTATCACCCTGCTCCTGGCGCTATGCTGATAAGATTTTGAGCTGCTATTTATAGAGGCTCTTTCATTCCTTCCCGTCTGTGTCTTTCATATCCTCAGAACAGTGAGAGTAGGAATTTGCCTGATATGCATAAGCCTTACAATCTTTTGTGAGAAACTCAGTCTCCTCTAGATTAAATTTCTTTGCTTTTCTTTGCAGAAATCTTTACATCTGACTGAAAGCCTGCAAAGCTCAAATGCTTTTCTTTTTCTCTGTTTCGTTTACAGGGGGCTGCAAGGCCTTCAAACAAAATGCAGAAGGGCATTTTTTCACATTGGGTCTTCCACTGGAAGGCAGATCAGTTGATAACAAATACAGTGAAGCAGAAAAAGTACAATACTGTGAGAAAAATCACTCACTCCAATAGATTCAAATCATCAGGGAACATATTTTTCATTTTCAATGTGACTAGTAGCCCGCAGGGGGGAAGGGAGCAGTAACTCCCTTCCTTTCCAAGAGGAAAAGGCGCCCCTTTTTTCACAGCACCACAAATGATGCGTTAATGCCAAATCTGATACATTTGTCATGACAGAAAATTTCTACTAGCTAGAAACAACTGTTTCATAGAAATTACTACAAAAGTGTTGCTGAATACCAATGAGCACTAGATTCTAATGCATTTCCCAAGACAGGCAGGGAATGCCCAATTTCAGACATCAAATATTGGCTGTAGCACATAGAAGGTATGCCATGCAGTGCATCCAAATTGAAAGTAAGCCTCAAGATAAAATACAGCACACAACTTCTGCAGGCTAAAGCAATGCACCTTATATGCAAAGCTAATATGTGTTATTAGTCTAATTTAAGTTGCGCAAGTCTAATCAAAGAGTCATTATTAGTCCAGTTAAAATGATACTTAAAGTTACTGTCCAAATCAGATAATTATTACAGGAAAAGCCTAATTAATAATACAGTTAAAATTGTGCTGCATGAGCTCCCTCATTACCCATCCTTCACGTGGCATATTGCTGGCCTTTCCCCTGCCCTTCTGGTTCTGAAATTCAGTGGCACCAACCTTCCCTGAAAGGAATGGGGATTGTGACATGTTCTCAGCATCCCACCTCCTTTCTGGGGGCAATCTGACACTGCTAATAGGGTTTATAGGTACATGTTAGCTAACACAGACTGCTTATTTACTCTTTCTTCATTGGACTTCATTCCTCTTTAGATCTGTTTTCTCTGCATATGATATGTTTTATGTATGTTAGGTGTTTATTTCCTCTGTGTTACCCCTAAAACCTGTTTTGCCCAGCTCCCAAGGCTGGTTGCATTCCTCTGGCCACCAGTAGTCAATCACTTGAGAACTACATTTATAGTACTTAGGCCACTGTTACCATCTTGTGCCCGCAATTTCAAGGCCTCTCCCACGTCATTCTTGAACTTTCTGTAGCCCTTGTTGTTCTCCAAGTTTTCTTCACTAGTCTTCATGCTGTGGTTTCCTGACAGCATAATTGATATTTAACAACAGCGCAACCTAGTCACACATACATCCATACACAGGGGCATTAACAATTCACTCTACAAAAATTGTGATCCATTATAAGGCAGCTAGATGGATAGTTACAGATATAATGGTTTGTATAACAGTTTGTAAACTACTTGTTATTAATTTTCCTTATAGTAATATCACTTGTATGTTATGAAACTAGCATTTGTGATGCAGAGCCAGTGCAATCTGACCATGGCCGGAGGCTTGCTCAGTGCACAGCTCCCCTGTGCTTCCTGAGCTAGAGCTTTGGCTGCTGCCAGGGTGTGGGAGACACAAGGTCACTGCCTGCCAGGGGATTATCTGGACCAGTACTCTGTAAAGGGTGGTACAGGGACACCTACTAACAGCATAATTTTGACTTGGGCTTTAATTTCTTGTTTCAGGGTATCTAAATCCTGTCTCTGGAATGCCTTGGTCTCTGCAAAGTGACTTTTTAGATGCAAATTGTTGTGCAATAAGATTATTGTAGCTCTTCGGTTTGCAAGTCTAGAGATTTTCTTTTTCTAAAACAAGGTCTTGTATCATTTGACTTCTCCATATCAAGCTCTTGTGTTTGTGAGTTAATCAGCACTACACTCAGTAAAGCTGTGGAGACCAACAGTTGTCCTCATTTCATACAACTCCTCTGTATTACAATTCTCTTCTCCTTTATGTGGGTTTTCAGGGGGGCACTGAAAAAGGAGCTGATGCAAATGGTTACTGAAGGTTGCATTCAGCTTATTTAATAGGATGCCTTAGGCAGATCAGTGGGATGGTAGTAGGGCCAGGAAGTCCCCTTAGGGTCATTAGGAACCTGAATGGGTAATGAGGCCCCAGAAGGTCATTTTAAGATCTGCAGAGGTCCTTTGTGTCCTCACTCAGGCACATAGACTGAAGCAGAAGAGTTAAATGGTATCCACTGTGGCCTAAGACAATGGCTTTGTTCAAGAAGGTGACAAGGGATTCATAGCATTTAATATCCAGTACTCAGAGATCCCAGCTCTCTGTAGAGACAATGGAGAGTTGAAAGTGAAGCTTGCCTTTAGAAAAGGAAAGAAGTATCCAGCTGTTGGTCCCATCTCTGTCCTCAGGAGAGCTGTTCCACCAAGATCAGTGTGACTTGAAAGAATTATGCCTTATATAAATCACGTGAGCAGCACCCTGCATATGCTGCCTGTGTCACTAAAAGGGAGAGGGAGGAGCAGTGTCAGCAGTCCTGCCTAGCTACTGATATCAGTCAACGGACAAGGTGTCAGGAGGCAGAGTATCTTCTCCTAAACATCCCATAATATGTCCTGTGCAATCCTGAAATGCTCTTCCACTGTTTTGTAATGTGACTCACCCTAAGGCAGAACCCTCCCTTAGTCCAAAAGGTGATCTGGAGAGCTGTTCCTAGTCACTCCTCATGATGGTTTTCACACCTGGATACTGGAACTGAGACTTTTCTGGTGCAGCCTTGGGAGAGGCCTGGCTGCAGTGTTTGTTCCTCTGAATTCTTAATTTCTGTTCCCACCTGCCTTTGTGAGCCTCAGCTTCTATGGGCATGCAGAGAAGGGCCTCTGATGGGACAACTGTTCCTGGGATGGGCCTGGGAGTAGCCAGGACAAGGTGTGAACGAGGACCCCCCTGCCATTGTCTCTGTGTGCTCCTTTGTGCAGAGCAGCTTTTATTGCATAATCTAACAGATAAAAATTAAAATTTGCAAACTACTTCTAAATGTTTCTGACAATGGCTTTAGAAAGGCATTGATCATGGATTTAACATGCATGGACATGCACCCTGGTGAACAGAGTAATAACGCTTTCACTGGTCTCTTACAACCTATATGGACTAATGTTTGGAAGATAGGTTGAGGTGTAGAGGAAGACACCTTTCTGGTCCTACCACCAAGGATATTTAGCCATTGAATAACGACATCTCTTTTTTCTGGCAGTATGAAAAGCTTCGCCCCACCAGCTGCAGACTATTTCAGCTTGTCAGCTTGCATGTCACACAGCACAGTATGAAGATGTAACTGATGCAATCTTTCTTTCATCTTCTGCCCAGCCTTGTTAGTCACTTTCTGGGATTCCTCATGCTACCCTCAGTCTGTGGTTTTCATCCTCTGGGAATGCAAATGTGGAAGAGACAAGCTAAGTGACATTATCGTAAGCCAGAGATAACTCTAGTCTGCAGGATCTCTTCACTGGGATGTCATACGGCAAAGCAAAAACAAACCCTTATCATGTAGTCCTTTTTCTACTGCAGCCATCTCCATTTAACTGAAGATGATATGTCCCTATTTGTCCCCATGAAGGAAAATTCAAATAAAAAAGAATTCATTGCATTGCAAAAACTGAGAGAGAGAAGAGTTGTGTTTCTGAAAACAATCTTCTTTCATCTGCAAGATTCCTTTCAAGCACCTGTAATATTAAGACAACCAAGAGATTTCAGACTGCCCCTCTGCTCTTTAATCTCTGTTGAGAAAATGTGTAAGTGTAGAATGTACTTTTTTTTTCTACTACATTCAAATGTAAAAATAGAATTTTCTTGAAAACTTAGCCTGATGACTGTTACATCAGGTAATTCACTGAGATCAAAGCACAGACACAATTTAGTGACAATGCACAATTTAATCTGATATTCAAGAAATACAATTAAGTACAAATTATGTGGACAATAACGTCTTTACTGGGAGGTAACAACATTTGAGAAAAAAAAAAAATCATTATATCTTAGAGATGTTTCTACCTGGATGTTCTCTCTATGTGGACCATGAAGTTTTCAGAAATAAAATAAATTAAACCCTTCCTTTTAAGCATCTTCATCTGTAGTTTTCTCAAATGTGGAAGTTTGGGAAGCGGGCAGAGTTTAGGAGGGCGAGAGCTTTTTGTGATTATTTTTGCATTGGAAGAACAAGCTCTGAGTTGCATTCAATAGAGCAGAAGACAATTGTTCAGTTAAAAAGTCAGGATTTTTGCCTCTATTGTCCAACAAGACCTCTCCACTAGACTCTATTGCCAGTGCAAAATAGAAGCTTTGAAGAACATTTTAAGCACATAGTGGGTTAGACCTCCTCTCATTCTGCTGTTCAGTGTACCTTGTAAAATCTCCCCTCAAATCTCCAAGATATCTACAATGAAGGACCAGGTAAGGGGATGGAGTGAGAAAGCAGAATGTGTAGCTCGTTGCATGCACCTTCCTGCTTCATAAGTATGTCCATACTAGTACAGACCAGAACTTGAATTCTGCACTATTCTTTAGTCTTTAACAATAATGTCATTAGACAGACTTTAATATCTAAGCAATTAGTGAACCTCCATATGATTTAATGTTCTTTACAAAGCTGTTCAACTTGTTCATACTCCATGACAATATGTAGATCTCAGGGGTCCCACATGAATCATAGTCACAGCTGCTCAGAAAGATGGTACCCAGGTAATGCTTCTTGCCAAAGAAGTCTCACAGCAAGTAGCTGTTTGTGGCAAGGCAAAACATAATGCTACCTGTTTTCAGGCAATGAAAGATGACAGAGGTTACTTTAAGAAGCTCAGGTTAGGAGTTGAGTTAGAAATATTTCCCTTGTCCCATGCAAACCTCTGAGGTAAGTCATCGCAAATTGGGATGCAGGCTGTCAAAAGGGATACCTTGCTCATCCTCAAAGTAGATTGGTCTAAATCAAACGTTTCGCTTGGACCTTTTAGAAATGTTGGTTTCTTGCTTATTTTTTTCTCTTGTAACTAAGAATACATTCCCCAGTCTCAGCATTCTTTCAAGTAGTCTGGTGTTTGATAGTCACTATAGGTGACTATCAAACAATGCTCCTGGAAGAAGTGCTGGAGAGAAACAAAAGGCTTCAATTACAGCACCTCAGATTTTAAATAAGAGTCAAAGTTTAAAGCTATTGATATAATATTGGGATCAATTGGTCAATCCATCCCATTAATGTCACATACGTCATGGAGGTGACCAATTCAGAATCTCACCCATGGGCAATGCCATCTTAGCTTGGACAATGGGAACAGTCTGCCTGAGACACTCACTGGACTCACAGACCCCACAGGACTCAAGGGCAGCTACCACACTCATACAGCAGCTTCTCCCATGTGCTCCTCTGATCACAGTTCAGGCTTTCTAAGAACATTGGCCAAGCTGAGGTGACAGAGTGGGCAAGGACATCTCCTTGTCTGCAGTGGCCAATCAAGAGGGAGAGTTTCAGAAGCACAGAAGGATACTTTCCATGGAGACTGATCAAGCATCAGCTTCAGACCAGTTAGATCTCTGCAGTTGTGCTGCAATTCAGCTTCCTCTGAGAAGATGTAGCCCTAGGATCAGGCTAAAGCTACATCATCTGAGAAGATTAGGGGTATGTTTGGCGTATTTTTTTCTCATAACAGAATAATAAGAAAATAAATATAGGCAGAAAAGTTGTGGTCAATAAGCAAAAGGTGACTACAGGATATATTGTTTTGGTAAAAAAGCAATTATTACCTTGGTTATTACAGACTCACTCATTCCCTTGGTATTCATGATGTATCTCAAGGTTCACTAATAAACCCTTACCTTTCATAAATTTTGAACAGTATTTTTACTGGCCACAGCATTACACAGTTATAACTTTCACAAATAATATAATCATCCCATTCTTCAAATTGTGGCAGTTCTTTTCTTTACTAAGGACAAATGATTGCACTCAGAAATGAGCCTATGTGGCTTTACTTTTATTATTATTATTATTATTATTATTATTATTATTTGTTCTTCAGAAAATATTTGCTCTGGCTGTTGCAAAGAATTTGTGCAGGCTGAGCAAAAATACCAGTGAAGTTATAAGAAAGTATTCGGATCACTGCAATGGGAATAGCTTTCGGCACATTAAACTCATGTTCTGTTACATCTCCTTCATTTACAGTATTGTGATAGAGAAAATGAATTAATTTCATATCCCTTCAAGCCTTCTCTGTCACTAAGCAGTTGGTAATGTTTGATTCCCTTCTCCTTGGGTGGTTAATTTTTACTGGCAGTAGGGAAAAATAATTACCTTCATTCTGGTGTAGTTCTAGGCTATACCTGGTCTTCCAACCATACCAAGTGCATCAAAACTACCTACCACAAGAATTTCGACATATATCTGTGTTAAAATTATATATTATATTCAGCAATTCCTTTTCCCCCAAGGCAACAAATCTAGCCTTTGTGAGCTAGTATTGTATGAAAAATAAGCTGTCCATTCAAATTCAGATAATTCCTTTGCAGAATTGTATTTTTTTGCCTATTTGAAATCCATTTTCAGGCTATATCATCTAATAAATATCAGATCCCAATTTATGTTCCTGTAGAGTATTATACTAGCATGCTTGGAACTCTATCTCGTTATTGCACCCTGCCTATGTAAGATGAACATTTTTCTTTAGACACAGTTGTCAACCTATATTGATGATATTCTCCCACTCCTAATAATTGGTATGAAATTGTTCAACAATCCCTGCATAGAAATGCATAACCCATTCCTTAATGAACTATTCAGCATCCACATGAAAATGTAGCAAGAAAACTACCTTCTCCAAAAGCTAAAATCACATATTAAAACTTGCAAAACTTGGTATTTTATCAGAGAAAATTAGAGTGTTCTCTAAGGCTTTGAGCACAACAACACATGCACAGCCCTGTGTGTGCAGTCCCTTTCCTCTCATTTGGTATGATGGGAAGGTAAATTATTAACTTTTTTTTCTTACAGGAAAGTAAGCCAAAACTGTTCAAGATTGCACAGGGTCTATTTATGAGCCCTGAGCTAAGAGTTTGCTCATTTTTACCTCAGAGCACCATTGTCTTCAATTTGTTTTCCCTGTTTTGCTTTGCTGTTTTAATTGATCGGGCTGCTTTCTTGGGAAACCACTTGGAAATACTGCTATGGAGCAACTGGAGAGGGAATCACCTATAAAAGAGAAATTCAAGAGGCTATCTGGTCCCTGTCCCACACTGATGGAGAGATGGCCCTGTCAGATCAGTGTCCAGTCACTTCTTGAAATTTTCTGAAGGATATTCCAAAGCCTCCAGTGTCTTTGTCATTATATGTCTTTAGAGTTCATTTTTTTCCTCCAAAATCAGACCTACATCTTCTTTTCTGCAATTAAACTGAATACTTCTTCCCACAACCGGACATGGAAAACAATTAATTGTTCTGCTCTTCACAATTATCTTTCACATATTAGAAATCTTTTATGATGTTGCCCACCCTCCTACTCCTTCTAAGACTAAATAAAGACAGTTCTTACAGCCTGCCCCACAGAGGTTACAACTTCAAGTCATTCATCTTATTAATGTTGCCTTCCAGCTTTTGGCATTCTCCAGTTTGTCTGCACCTTTCAAGTGGATTAAAATGTCCAGGTCGGAAAAGGTCAAAAACCAGAACCGAACAGAATCTTGTTGAGTTGCTAATTTTTTTTCAAAAAGGATTCTCTTTAACACAGTAGACACAGTTCGGTCACCAATGCAGAGGCATCTAGTGTCATTTGAAATGTCCTACAGATCTTCCCAGCTAAAAGATAATGCTCTGTAAGGGTACAGCCCTCCCATGGCTGCATATTCCCCAGTCCCACACAGATGTATCAGCTATCAAAAGCAGCAAAAATGTTCAGGCAACTCAATCTCTGTATGCCTGCTTGCAGAGCTGGACAAAAAAAAATGCTATAAGGTAGGTATTAATGTCAGTTTGGTTCATTCCTTTTAGACGTCCTTGTGATTTTGCAGAACAGATAGATTTCTAGTGCCTCACATTATGCAGCTTTACACTTCCTGGGGATCTGCAAGTGCAAGAAGTGTGATTTCCTGTCCTTGTTCAATAATAAAGGGGTTCACTATTATATATTATACTATTATACTATATACTATTCTATATATTATATATAACCTGTATATTTGCATCTGATTTACTTTCTAGTCTAAGTACCTTTTTTGTCTTATGAATCTTTCCACAAACTCCAAATATAGTTAATTATGACAAAGAGTGATATCCAAACCCAAACCAGGCTTCCATAAAAGTTAGTTTTACTGGAGGAACTGGATGTAAAACTGAAACTTTGGTCTCCACTTGAGCCAGCATCAGATTATCATCTGTTCTTCCAAGTATACTTCTGCCAACTTTCTTGTCATATTTAACTATGTAAGGATGTATGTATGACCTTTCTAATCTCCTACTGCAGTTAACAAAAAAAGATAGACCTTCCAGGCTCTAGGACTGTCAATGAAGACAAAAGCAAAGGGCCAGCAAGGAAGTTTACACACTGAACCTTTGAACACCGGTAACTTTCCTATTACTTGATACGGTTTTGATTGCTTCAACTACTTCTCTTTAAGATTTCACTCCAGTGATAGCAGAATAGCTCTGTCAAATAAATGTCCCACTTTAGGACATGTATCTTCCATCTCACTCTATAGAAACACCACTTTGATGGTCTAAACCACAGCTCTCCTGTTGTCTTAGGCACAGGCATCTGAAGAACACACAGAAGAGCAAATACAGCTGTGGGGCAGAGGAGCACCCACACGGGCCGAGCAGAAACCCAGGACCAAATGCTCTGCAGCTCAGACATCACCAACCTGCACTAACAGTGGGAGCAATGCAGATATGGGCCAGTCTGCATCAGCTGGCTGTGCAGCCAGGGAAATCTCTTACCTGGCCTTGTAATTGGAAGGTTATCACTTCCCCTACTAAAGACAGCTTAGGATAACAAACTCTTTAGTTTAGGTGACACTGTGCACAGAAAAAGAAAGGAAAGGGAAAGGGAAAGGGAAAGGGAAAGGGAAAGGGAAAGGGAAAGGGAAAGGGAAAGGGAAAGGGAAAGG
>WTSP01019302.1:0-16363 GCA_025331215.1 Actenoides lindsayi | reverse complement strand
GAAAGGGAAAGGGAAAGGGAAAGGGAAAGGGAAAGGGAAAGGGAAAGGGAAAGGGAAAGGGAAAGGGAAAGGGAAAGCCAATTGAAAGTGTTATGTCGCTGGATTATACTGACTGGAGCACAGATTTGTGGTTCACATACAAAGGGGTTAGAGGGAAGTTACACATGGGGTTTCCATTTCCTGCTCCTGTCATCATAAAACAGTCACAGGGAATTCCTGCAGGCAGGCTGAGAAAATCCTCATTATACACAGAATGGGAAGTCCCACTTACCAATCCACTGAGACACCTGGAGGTAACTTGTCAGGGGAACAGGGAGGGATAATTGCAGTGTTCCTTAGCAGTTACGTATTCTTTCATATTGAAGGAAAACCATATAATTTCTCTCAGCAGAAAACTCAAAATGTTTCTCATCATCTGTATGGTGGAAAATACTTATTAACATGCAGAAAATTCAATGTATAAAATTACAGCTTTTAATTGAAAACTGGCATTGATATAAGTATGTTGCTGGAAAGGGCAATGTGGTTTGTGGTACTAGCAGTGCTGAACCCCATAGTGGGTTGTTATTTACTAATGTTTTTATACATACAAAGCATACACCCATTAGCAAGCCACTTCAGTAAATAAGCAGAGTACAACTGTAGTTAACAATTACTGCAACCAAGCCAGTAGTCAATACAAGCTCTTCTCATCTGCACTTAGACAGACAGATTTAGCCCTTTAAGCTTGCTGCTTATGCTTCTGTGTGAAAAAAATAACCTCTCTTTTTGCCTTTCTATGTTATCTGCAGAATAAAAGAATAGCAGCAGGGCTGAAACCCTCCAGCATAACTCAGAGAGCTAAGAAAAGCCACCAGCCACCCTGCTAATGTGATGAGAACTCACATGCAGAGTGGCTAACTGCTTCCCTGCAAAGAGTCTCCCCCATGCTAATACATCTTTGCTCACTGTCTATGTATCACTTCCATACATATATATAATATATATATGCACACATGGTGGGGTGAATGTGGTGCAAAACAAGTGGCCTCTGTGAAGTCAATCATTATACTCCTGGTGAGTTAAACAGTTTGCCTCAGGTCTTGAAATCAATGTACCTGTGTAAAATTACATCCAAAACTGCAGGCCTGAGCATAACATGGGATGTTTGTATTTTGCTTTACTCTGAAGGGAGTCTCAGTAAAGTCAATATGTCAAAAGTTTGACACGGTCTCCATACATCACCAGTGCTCTGGCTGAGGCATGAAGAAAGTGCCTCCACTGCTGCAATCTATGGCCAGACTGCATTCCCTGAGTATTGCAGCCCAGGCTTTAACCAGATTTGCTGTACCAGTAGGCACAGGATCTCCCAGAATCAGCTTACCTTTTAGCTCTGTTTATTGCTAGACTCATCTTAAGCGAAAAGCTAAATCATACTTATTGACAGGACTTGCTTGCAGAGGTTTGCCGATCACATGCCATGGATATGGCACTGTAGCGAGGTGACAGTCAGCCTCTTCTCCCAACTAACGAGGGATAGGACAAGAGGAAACAGCCTCAAGTTGTGCCAGGTGGGGTTTAGATTGGACATTAGGAGAAATTTCTTTGCACAAAAGGTTGTAAGGCACTGGAACAGGCTGCCCAGGAAAGTGGTGGAGTTGTCATCCCTGGATAGATTTAAAGGGGGTGTAGATGTGGTGCTGAGGGGCATGGTTCAGGGGTGACTTGGCAGTGCTGGGTTAACAGTTGGGCTTGAAGATCTTAAATCTCTCTTCCGACCAAAACAATTCTATGATCCTATGATAAACATTAAGAGTTTGCGCTGCATTTAAATTTTTATTTTTTTTTTTTAACCTTCCAGCCAGTCTGTACAGACAGGTCACTCGAGGCCAGTTTGGTGTGTCACTAGTGCTGTGCCTGGCTGCCCCAGAGCAGCTACCCAGGACCCAGCTGATGTTTAACCACTGAGATAAAAGTAGCAAAGTAGGTCGTTTTATTGAAATGGTAAATGGCCAGTTCAACCACTCCTGTGTCTTACCGCAAAACTGCAAACATTATATGTTTACTGTCCCTTAGGATACAGTGGCACTTTACAAAGACCCAGTTCATCAGAATTCCTCCCCACAGATAAAAATTTCCAAACACACTCCATAACCAGGACAACTAGAGAGCAGAGGTGAGAGCTGCGAGCCTGTCTGATTGGGCTTGGTCCAATCCACTCTGGATAAGTGCTTTGTTCTGGGTGAAGCTGAACAGGCTCAGAGCAGTGGAAACAAGCCCAGGACAAATAGGCTTGCATTTGGTTTTCTGTGTTCCTGTTCACTGCCAGGGATGTCTGTGCCCTGTAGACCTCCACATGCCCTCTGTAAAGTCTAGCCCTGAAAATAGGGAGCTTTAGCACAAAGAGTCTTAATCCTTGTTTTCTGGTGTCCTCAGTGAAATCTTGGCCTCAAGCATACAGTGGGACCATGGCAGATCATGTTGCCTCTCCATGCCCAAGGATAAAACTCTATCATTCTGATTCAGCAACCCTTCAGAAATGCTCGTGCAGCCTGGCCATGTGGCAGCATCCAATGTCCTCCCCTCTGCACTGTTTTTCTACTCACAGTGTGAAAACAAAACCCAGTACTGACCAGCAAAACAGAGCAGATCAAAAGCCAACCCTTACTGCAGGGAGTATGTGTTTCTCTAATTAGGACACCTTCCCAATACTTCTGGATTTAAGTGCTATGGCAACTGGTAATATGAATATTAGCAAATTGACTGGAATGGGCAGGGAAGCTCTGAAACAAAGAGAAAGACCACATTACAGGAGTGGAATGTGCAAAATGACACAAAAGCCAGTGAGTCTAAAATTGATTTAATAAGTGATATGCAACAGGTACAAATTTCTTGTGCCTGGAAAATAGGGTAAGAGGTATAAAGACTTATCAGCTGAATCCTGGTAAGTTGTATCCTGTTTGATTATGTTGACATCTTGAAGTGCAGATGTATTGGTTGAAGTAGCCAGCATTTGTTATCTACGACAAGATTGAGCAATTACTCTTCAATGTAAAAATGTGTCATGTACTTTAAGCAAATTCAGGGCAGTGCATCAGTGCAGAGATGGCTTCTGTTTCTCATGGCTGAAGGAGCTGTAATGCCTGGCTGCACTCATCTGCCTAAAGCAGGACAGGCAAGCAGAAGAAAACAAAATATACATTTTATTCTGCAGTTACAGATAAAACTAGATACAAAAAGCAAAATAACACAAGGCAAGTGCATTTCAGAAGAAAGGGACTGCAGTATGAGATAATATACTGGAACAATATGCTTAAAGTATGACATTGTCCTTATTCTCCTTACTTCTCATTTCTAGATGGGAATCCAGTTCACTTTTATCTCTCTTTAGAGGCAAACCCCTATTTTTGCTGCCATCTCCAAGTGCACCCATCACCAAGGCTCTGCTCACTACTCCTTGCTCTCTGTTCACCAGACTTCCACAAGCTCCCCTTGAGCCATCAAAGCAGAACCTTAATTTCAGAAAACTAGTTTGTTCTTTGAGCAACTTATAACTTTGGCTCAGAAATATGTTTTTGGAAATAAGGAATGAGCAGCTGTTTTAGTAGAAATGTTCCATGGACAATACAACACGAAGATGTCGGTAATCCACTTTATTGGTTTCAACACTAAAATTTGGTTTGCCCCAGCGGATAGGCTAAGGACTTACAATGCTGGAAGAATTAATGTTTAGTGTACAGTTCAGAAAAGGAGAAGCTTTACTGTTTAGAGGCTTAAATTCATACAGGATGCTTATAAAAGACAAGGCTTGAATACCTATGGATTCAAACATGTTCACTTTTATTTTCCAAGTATATGAATCTCACACTCAAGCAGCTCACTATACATAGTTTACAAAATCCCTTTTAAACTTATTTTTAGTCCAGCGGTTTTCAAGTTTTATCAGAAGAATACTGTTTCATACACTCTTCCCAAGTCCAAATACAAATACATGCTGAATAAACTCTGCTTACTTTGCTAGGTCTAATTACTGGGACATACTTGCCTACTTTTTTAACTGTAAGCACTGCCACTTGTTTACAGATTTTAATACATACAGGGATGAGCAATTTCTGGGAGATTATGAGGAAGAAGTAGCAGACTTTGGGCCAACAGGGGAACAGCCTTTGTTAAACCACCAGCTGCTTTTCTGATCACTACAGTCATTCCTGACTGCCTGCAAAGTTAATGAAATTACTTTTGGTCTGCAGTTCAGTTGCTCTCGCCTGGCAAAGTGCTTCATCACACTATGGCTATCCCCACCAAGAGAGCACAACCCCACATTGGTGACTCATTCCCTGCTCTCCCCAAGCCCCACAGGCATGTGTCCTCCATCAGATGAGAAAAGCAAAGTCACACTACTTGCAGCTTCAACCTAGAAGAGAAACAAGTTTTCAAGCTTTCTCCACCACCCTTGTCACTTCAAGATAAACTTGACACATCTCAGTCTCTGTTCCCCTGAAGCAACCTGTTTCCCTGGGCAGTGGCTGGATGAGCTGTCAAAACAGGCCCCCTGCTGCAAACTTGCTCTCCTACTGAGGTCCACAGTCTCCTGACAATCACTGGATGTCTGCTGGCTGCTTACAGACAGATAACTGTTCATGTGGCAGCACCTTCTCTTTGTTGTTTTCAAGCCATTTCAGGTGATAAAAACAGATACCCCAAGAAGATTTCTGAACACTACTTGAGAAGGAGAGCAGGATGGTGGAGGAGCAGCTCCTGAGCTGGTGATGTGAGGAGAGATGAGCTCAAGGTTACCTTATGGGAACACAATGCTTTGTCAGCGAACAGGGCCAGAATCCCTGCTGGAGGATGTTGAGTCAGAAAAAAAAAAATAAAAATTGGCTATTATTTAGATACTTGTCCTCAGGAAAGGGAGGATTTTTTTAAACATGTCAAACCTGTGGGGAGAAAGAGGACCAGTCTGTGAAAAAAGGGTAGGGATGGAGTGTTGGCACAGTGCTGTGCCCCACAGGAGGGAAGCAGTGCAAGGACAAGAGTGTCTGAGAGCCAATGGCTTCCAGCTATGAAAAATCACAATGATGGCAGGTATCACTTTGACAAAATAGGCCTTTCACTGGAAGGAAGCTAACAGAGACCTAGAGAACATTTTTTGCACTCTTTTAAATTCTGCGTGCTTTATGGTAATTTCTATTGAATTTCATTTTCCCTGTAGTTTTAAAACTTATCCCCCAGAATTCTATAATTACAGTTTGTCCCTTTTTTGAAGAGATAAATTAGTTTGAAAATCCTTTCAAAATATTGTAATTTCCTATGAAGTTTATTTAGAGAACACTTAGAAAATCCATATGCACAAGAGCTACAAATACATAAAAAGCAGATACGGATATTTTGCAGGTGTGTATCCATACATAGTAACTGATATTACGCACATCTCCCAAATCAAACAATCTATTGGAGGACATGGAGGAGTTATTTTCTTTGTCAAATGAATGGGTTTTTTTCATTCCTTCTGGCAAATGGAAAGTAAACATCTTAATACACGTCATTTGTTCTAAGTAAATATGGAAATTGAATTATTTTCTACGTCTTCAAAATACCATTCATTATCATCAAATCCTGCCACCTCATACCAATTAATTTATTCATTTATAAGCATCCAAAGCAAATGGATTTAGATAATATCTTTATATCTAATCAATGAACTCAGTGCTGCAGATGCCTTTCAGTAAAATAGCTGGACCAAGCTACTCCATCCTGACTGAAGAGGTTTTTAGTGAAATGTCTCTAAAGCATGCGATGAGTTATTGCCTGTCAACACTGTGTATTGGCTGGTCCACTGACTGGTCAATGACACGTTGCCTGCAGCTGTTGCAAGTCCTCCTTATATCCAGCTTTTAACATGGTGGTTTCTGCGGGTGCTGATTTTCAATAGCTTGCAGTGAATTACATTGTCCCATCTGTGAAGTTTACAAAATCACAAAAAAAAAAATCCTTGTTTTCCATTTTTAAGTAAGGGGTTGGGCTTTGTTACATTCGTTGAATTCATTGCCCAGCCTCATGCCTAAGATATCTTCCAAACTTTCTTTTCAAAATATCCTAAAGGCCAAGACATTTTTTTGCACTCTTAAAAGGTATGAAGTCTCCCAGGTTTTTATTCTCAAAAGGAGAGAGATAGGAAAGAATAGAAAAAAAACCCCTTCTTTTCCTACCCCTTCCTCCCATTCCCCCAAGCTCTCCCCATCTCCCGCACAGTGTGCAAACCAGATGTAGCTGCAGTGGCAATGGAAGCAGGTGGGGATAGAGACAGTGATGTTAGATAGAGGCATTGGTGTCTCCTGACTATTGGGCCCTTCAATGAGTGACAGAAGTGTGTGTGCATCCTCCAGCCTCTCTGGTGAAGCAAAGGAATTGCTGAGAATTTGCAGGTCTAGCTCATGGCTCCTGCTCCCTGCAGCAGGTACCCCCAAAGAAGCAGGACATGTCAGGGATGCTCTGAGTTGCCAAATTGCTGGGCTTCATGTGGGCAGAGGAGTTCAGGTGTTTGCCTAGTGGTGATGGTTCTCACCACCAGCCAAAATTTCTCTATTCCCCATTTCTGTGAGCAGAAAGAGAGAACTAACCCACCTGAGACATTTCCAGCATCACTGTGTAAGACTCTAGAAAGAAGTATTTTTCCACTGGAAAATCCTGACTGCATTTGCCAATATATAGCATGCCACAGAAAAAAAGGTACGCTCCTGGATGGCCTAGAAGTGGAAAAAAGGTGACATTTCTGTGTGTACTGCAAGATGCCTCTTGTGGAAATCAAGGCCATGACTGTGATTTCAAGTTATATTGACAAGACCTTTATCAAGAGCATTAAAAACATTTTGCTAACATTGGCGACCTCTTTTCAATTCCTCTGCCAGTTTGTCTCCTATGGAGTGTGAAATTTAGCTACTACAGAGCAACACAGAGTCTCTCCCTTACAGCTACAAACTGTGATGGGGGTACTGGTATTTATATTTAAACCTCATTGTCAGTAATCGTACAGAGAAAAAGGCACTTTTTCTTTTTCTTTTTTTTCCAGGCCAAGGACACACTGATGGTGCAGTTATTTCATAAGTGGATTCAAGATGAATCAAATAGGGTGAGGGCAAATCATGCAAGACACACCACATCACTGAGGAGATGGTCACTTTTCCTGGGTAGGGCCGCAAGGACATTAAGTGGATGAGAAATCTATACCTTACTCCTGTTGGCTCAGTTGGTCCTCACTAGTGCCATTTAAAGTAATTGCTCTAAATCAGCCCAGGGAAAGTCCATTAAGGTCACTGGAAACTGATAGTTTCAGAGGATTATGTATCAGATCCAACTTCATTAAGGTTCAGTGGTCTTCACATACTCTGTATTCTTCAAGCAGTGTTGCTTTCACCCTGCCCTGCCCCCTAACAAACAAAAGTCAGCGTGGTTACTCATCTTCAAGATGAAGTTACATTTCTCTCACTTCCACTGGCAGAATAAAACATCTGGGAGTTGTTTGCACTATTATCAGTGTGGAAAATGGGAATACATTTTGTCAGCATCATAGGAACAAACCCTGGCAATAACTTGGTTTTGATTCATGGAGGTGATTATTCTATCAGTGAGAGTAAGTAGATGTTTTAGTTTTCATCTGCAGATTTATTCTGAAAAGTTATAATATATTCTGAGACATACGTACATACACACGTGCACACATGCACAAACATCCCTGCCAACAAACTTTGGTCTGCTTTATTTAAAGCATATTTTTTTTAAAACATCCTTTTTGCTCCTGGACTTTCAAACAGTTCATCCCTGCATTGATATACATTACGTAGCATAGAGAATTAAATCTAAAAGTACCTGTGATGGCATTACCCAAGAGCAGGCAAGAAACTAACTCCCCTTGTAGGAGCAGACAGAGATGTGATTTTTTTCTCAATGCCATACCTGCCTCTTTTTAGGATCCTATACATTCAATTCACTTGGAGCCATTTCATTCCAGCAGTGAGTGTTGCACAACTTGCCTCACAGCTGTTGTCAATTAATAACACAGGATATTATAATAAAACAAATAGCCTATTAGTTCATATCCTGGTTTATTTTCACACCACGCTCTCAAGAAAGCCAACAGGCATCTGGTCTGTGACTTTAAACTGGTCCCTATTCATTTCTTATGGGTGTGCCTGGACACCAAAATGTATTATGCATTATGCACACCAACACAAAGGAGCCTCGTTCTTCTTTCGAGTGTGGGAAAATAATACATTGGATCTGATGGTTATATAAATAGTAGTAATTATGCAGAAAACAGCCCATGTTCCCTTGGTAATGGCACCTCATTAATTTTGCTGAAATTTCCCTAAATTATAGCAATGAATTATACTGTCAGGTTTTAGTTTGGGTTTTTATGTTTGTTTGTTTTTCCCTTTCATGAGGAAATTGTGCCACAGAAGAGTATGATGGGATCATTTCTGCTGGGTTGGAATGGAAAATGTGCCTATCATATAAAACAGCAGTGGGAGAGAAGAAGAGCTGTGATGGATAGTACACACTAAAGTTGTGCTTGGTAACAGCTGTAGACAAAGTATTACTTTGACAAAAATATTTAAGAAATAGTCCCATAAGTGGTGGAGCCCAGTTTTCAATGGATTTGTGTCTTGCAGGTAGCTGAATTGCATGAAGGCTGCAGCGTAAACTCACCATGTCAGTAGACATGAGTGAACCCTCTTGAGAGGAAAGGAATAATAAGAATTTTGAGAAAGACTTCAGTTAGCCAGGGTGGGGGTTTTTTTTAGTAGTAAATGCAAGATAACCTTGTTAGGAGTCATATGTTGACAGAGGAGAGGTCCCTTCATGTGTTACGGACCCTGTGCATTGTGCAGCTGAAACTCAGCCATGAAACACAGATCACTGGAGGTCTTGAAGACAGATAGAGCATCACTTTGGTCTCCATATGGATCCTCTTGGAACTAGCACAATTTTTGCTCAGGCTCAATATCTTTCCCTCCGTTAGGAAATGAGTGGAAACACAGTGTTTTTGAGGCCTTCAGCAGTATGTCAAATCTGGCTGAAACTGAAAAATAAGTTTGAAAGTTATTGAGAAGGGAGATGATGTTGGACATATCTGTGCAGCAGTGGAGAATGAGCTTAGTTTCTCTGGAAACCAGGCTAATATATATGCTTTCATTACTGTCACCTTTCTGGTTCCCAGGACTAGCTAATAATAATGTCACTTAGTTGATGGCCTTTACATAAAAGTCTACACATGATCCTCAACCACTTTGTCTTTGGAGATCCAGGCTTTTAATACATGTATTTCTTTTCCATGGACAAACACTAGAAAATTAGCCTTCTACTCTGTAAAATTAAGTATCACATAAATTTCACACAGAAAACTGCTCCAACTCAATGGGTAAAAGGACTGACCAACACCAGGACAAGACAACATTGGCAAGTGCATTGTTAGAGATCAATTTGCCTGTGTGCTGAAATGCTCAATGAAAATGTAATTCCATAGCTAGTGTTCACGGAGCAGCCTGGGAGCAGAAGGTCATAGAGACTCCTTTCTTCTTGTGCATGGAGATGGAGTAAGCAGCTACAGCTTCAGTGATGTTGAACTCATATGGCCTCAACACTATTAAAAATGTAATTATTTCAAAACATAATTATTTCAGTCTTTATTCTCACTTTGAAAAGACTACAAAGAGGCTTCTTCAAAAACTGAGAAAATATTCAAAACTATTTTGACCCCATTTACAAAATATTGGCTAGATAACTAACTACTAATAAATACTCCATAAATCCCAGGAGTGTGTGAAATTTTGTCCTTTATTGCTCTTTGTGAAGTCCCAGAAAGGGTTTCCTTTGGTTTTCATTTGGAAGGAGGGAGATTGTTATCATAGCATAATAACATTGATTGTTACATAAAGTGTTTCTAATGCATTTCATTTTATTGTTTATATTGTCTATATTACAAGATGCAGTAATAGGAACAGCTAATCAGGTTAATTTACTGTTGTTACCCTGCTGCATGTACAGAAACATACCAATTCAACTGCTATTTCTCAAGTTTGCAACTTCAGTTAGCTACTAGTGTTTCTGATTTATTTATTTTTCCCAATCCTTTGTTAATTTTACCTCATCTAACCTTGTAACTCCTCATGAGGAAAGGTCCCAAAGAATCCAAAGAATCATTTATTCCATGAGTTTCACTCACTTCGAACTATGTCCCAGCTTTTACCCTGTCTGGTTCTCATGGTTGAAAGTGTTGATGAATGCTTTAGTATTCATGTACACCATACCTTTCAATCTCTTGTGGTCAGCAAGCTGCAGCTATACAATCTCATGGTTTTATTTCATTCTGGCTTATTAATTTCTTTCATAAATTCCATGTCTGTGGTATGTTTTCCCAAACACTTCTCAATAAATATGACCGTGCTAAAGAATCTTGACACAGGAAATAGTTAGTAACAATGTAAAAACATGTATTAAAATATAATCTGGGAAAAAATAAAAAGAAAAGAAAAAGAAAACATTTGTATAGATGAAGCAATTGACACGAGTATGTGGCACTTCTAAAAACACTGAAGGTTGGAGAACACTAGGGAAATCCCTGGGCCAGTTCCCCTTTCTATCTCAGTGATAGAAGTGTGCTGTTTATTATAGCCTCTACATGTAAAGCCAAGTCATTGGTTTCAAACTCAGTCTGACACATAGAAATATTGAGTATATGCAGACTGTTGACAAGAGGTAGGCGTTCTTAGTGACTGTAAAAAATAGTGTTTTCAAAATTAAGTCCCCAAATGGGAAAAATATCAGTCAATGACTTTCTTATGAGCTGTTTCAAATTATTCTCCTATTTCATCATATTGGGCTTACGTGGCAAGGTTTCAGTAGCAGGTGGGATACAGGGTTGGCTTTTGTGAGAAGACAGCAAAAGTTGCCCTTATGTTGGACAGAGCCACTTCCAGCCGGCTCCAGGACAGACCTGCCACCAGCCAAGGCCACACCCATCAGTGATGCTGGTACTGACCCTATGATAACATACTTCAGAAAGGGTAAAACACAATGTGCAGCAGCCAGGAGAAAGGAGTGAAAAAAACAGCCCTGCATTCACCAATGTCAGTAGAGAAGGAGCAGGAGGTGATGCCCCAGGCACTGGAGCAGAGATTCTCCTGCAGCCCATGGTGAAGACCACAGTGACACAGGTTGTCTCTGTGCAGCCCATGGAGCTCTACAATGGAGTAGATAACTACACTGCAGCTCAAGGTGAAAAACACGGTGACAGAAGCTGTCCTCTTGCATCCCTTGGAGGTCTACTGTGGAGCAGACATCCACCCTGCAGCCCATGAAGGACCCCACACTAGAGCAGGCGGATGTGCCCTGAAAGAAGATGCAGCCTGTGGAGAGTCAGTGCTGGAGAAGGCCCCTGGCAGGAGCTCCAACCCGTGAAGAGAAGCCCACACAAGAGCAGGCTTTCTTGCAGGACTTGTGAGCCTTTAGTGGCCACAGATAATCCATGCTGGAGCAGTTCATTCCTGAAGGACTGCACTCTGTGGAAAGGATCCATGCTGGAGAAGTTTCTGAAGGTCCATATCCCATGGGAAGGATCCAACACTGGAGCCATAGAAGACTGTCAGTTCATAACATGTTGTCTCTGCCATGACTCCCACTCTCACCCTGTACCACTCAGAAGAGAGAGGAGTGAAGCTGAGTCTGGGAAGAAGGCTGGTGGGTAAAGAAGGTGGTTTTATTTTTGTCTTATTTGTCACTTTCCTAGTCTGTGTCAATTAATTAGCAATAAATTAAATTAACTTCCCCAAGTTGTGTCTGGTTTCACCCATGATGTCAGTTGGTAAGTAATCTCCCTGTCCTTATCTCTTATATCCACAGGATGGATATTAGGAAACATTTCTTCACTGAAAGGGTTATCAAACATTGGAATGGTCTGCTCAGAGCACTGGTGAAGTCGCCATCCCTGGAGGCATTTAAATGGCATGTGTACCTGGTGCTTAGGGACATGGTTTAGTGGTGAGCTTGGACTAGATGATCTTCAAGGTCTCTTCCAACCAAATACATTCTGTGATTCTGTGCTTCAAACCATGAGTTTTCTTCACATTTTCTCTCCCTGTCCTGTTCATGGAGTGGCTCAGTGGGCACCTGGCAGCCAACCAAGGGGTAAGCCCAGCACATTCATTTATATAATGTCACTCTTTTTCAAAAGTACTTCTGTATCTACTTACTCTGTTTCCTCTATCTTCTGTTGTGGTGTTTCTTATGTAAATACATAATCACTCATGTTTTTACTAAGCGTTAGTTACTAAAATAGCTTCAACTTTATTCACAAGCTGTGCTACTTAGTAATTTTATTTCATTTTTCTAGAACTTTCAAAGTCCATATTCAGTCTTTACTAGTGCAACACATTATTCATTCAATTCCTGAGGTACGCATAGTACTTTCGACAAATGCAACAATAGTCTGTCCTCTAACAAGCTTACAGCTGAGATAATAGATGACAGAAGGAGCCTGAGCTTGGGGCAATCAGGGAATGATAAGATTTGCACAGTATACACTTGAGAATGAATTGACCACAGGATATATATAGATCATCACATCCTTGATGGCATGTAACCATGTAATCAGGGTTTGATAAAGGCTGCAAGACATCAAAGCAATGATGTTTTAGAACAACTTTCTTGTTAGAGTTGTGGGGACAAAAAAAATGTCAGTCTTAAGATGGAGCTTGGTGTGTTTCTGAAAAGGACTGTGTGATGTTGTTGCCTGCAGCAGCAGGAGAGTAGATTTTTACTTCCTTGTTTACTTTTTTTCACAGTATTTTTGTATTTCCTTGTTATGAACAAAGAAGGGAAAGGGTCTTGTAGAGTGTAGGTTTGCAGAAGATGAATGTGAAAGCTGCATGCAGGACAGCAGTCAAGGAATAGCACCTTGTGAATGGATAAAGAAGTGTTAGCACAAGACCTAGTGAGAAAGCAGATTCTTATTAAATGGATTTCGGTGGCTTTCCCATTAGCTTCTGAGGCAGCTCCTGTCTATTCTCAGAAGGTGAAAGTGTTGGATTTATGGCACAAAAGACAGACATCGTGCATTGGACAGAGTATTGGTGCTGACCAGTCAAGGACTAACCCAAGAATGGCTGCCAATGTGCCGTGCAGAGCTGTCAGCATGTGGCGCCAACCCTACTAGCGTGAAGACCCATGTTAAAATAAACTACAAACTACTTTCCAAATTAGCAGTTGCTTTAGCTTTCAGAGAGCTAACAAAGGCAGGAAGGAGAAGGAAGGTGGTCTGCTGGGTTGGGAAGAGAAAGGCGGGGCATAGTCAGACAATGATCTTGCAATTGACTGTGATCTGGTTTTCGAAAGTAGCTTGTACTCCATCTGCAAACAGTATATTTCATAATAAATGGCACTGCTGGTAGAGTGGCTAGACGTTTTAAGAAAAAATTAAATTGTTTATCTGATTATATGGGGATAAAGCATTTGCACAGGCAAAGCATAATTAAATACCAAGCTCTTTACAGTCCTCAGAAAATTGCTGCAGGGTTAACCTGCTGTCTTTTTCCCTTGTGCACTGATCACTTTTTGACTACATACACACTGTCAGCTTGCTGGTTTTGACTTTGTTTTTCTGGATTTCAATATTTTCCTACTGCAGAAAATACTTTTATACCACTACTACTAGCTTCCAAAATACTGGTAGGACTCAGGAAGTATTGACAAGGAATGGTTGATCCACCCTGTATGTTTCTGTCACTGATCATATGTAGCGACAGAATCCTGATAAAACACAGCTTTATTTCCTGACTGTTTGCCTAGAAAAATGTATGTCTGGATGAAAAAGGTTAACCTAGGAGGAAGGCGAGGTGTGACTTTAAATTTTTTATTGGATTTTAAGTAGGAAGAATTTTCCTATGATGCTAGCTGACAGGAAAATCCATGAGTGTGCAGATCCTGCTCAGCACCTGCTTGGTGTTTTCAGAGCCCCAGGTCCCATGAGCCACACTGGCATGCAGTCAGGCTGTGGACTTTCTCCCTGGTTTCTACTGAGCCTTGATAGAAACTGGGCTGGCAATCGTTCATTTTCTGTCTCTCTGGAGAAGGCAGGCAACACTGTTTTCTTGGAATTTTTCAAGCACCTCTAGATACTCTGGCACATAATTATTTCTATAAAAACCTTCTTCAGCTCCTTCATTCACTGCCTACTTCAAGCTCCTCTGCACATCCCCTTTTGCTGTGTGGCTGCTGAAACCTTAACACAGCAAAGGCACCATCTATTTCTGCAGTTGCTATCTAATGCCCTGCCTGTCTGTCTATGCCTGTCCGTGGAAGCTTGTCAGCTAATTATACTGTGCAGTTGAGGGCAAGGATGGCCTTTGACCAGCATTCTGGGATCCGGCTCTGTGCAATCTCTCCTGAGCACAACAACAACACAAACCTATTGACAAAATACTACTTGACACAGAAATAGGACTCTGCCACAAACACAAGAGCTCCTTTCTTCTCTCTGTTGTTGTGGTAATAGGAGTATGATCTCTGTTTGTACACGGCCATCACCAAATATCTTTTGCAGAAGGTCTGTGGGCCTGGGTTAATTCAAATGAAAGCAACTGCCTTAAGAGCATTCCTCTCTTAATGTATATCCTGAATGCAGACACAAAATAAAAATCTCCCCCTTAATTTGCTAGAAGACTTTTGTTATTACATTTCATACTAGTTTGTCTTATCCTACATTATTTGTTCTTTGGTGTCTTTTTGGCAATAAAGTTGTATTTTGACTTCAGCAAGGCTTTTGACACTGCCTCTAGGCAAACCTGCTTTAACAGGGCAAAGTGGATTAGATGCTCTCCAGAGGTCCCTTCCAACCCCTACCATTCTGTGATTCCGTGATTTTCCTCCATGAGAGAGTGGAGAGTGTTTATTCCTCAGCTCTGGTTCACCTTTTTTTGTCTCTTTCAGGATAAGCCATCACTAGCAGGGCTGGGGAAACATAGTACATTGAACTTTCTGAAGCAAGACAGAAGCAAAAACATCTTGGGTGTAATGGTTCAAGCATGGGGTGTCTCAACACCGGTGCCATGGTCTTAGTGAGGGAAATGAGAATTCAGCAGGCTGTAATGCTGAGACCCTCAGTCACTTCTCACTCAAATCCAGAGGTGACATCCACAGCCTGTCCTCCAGAACACTGATGGTTGCAGGCACGACAAGCTATGGTACATGCCTCTTAATTCTTGAGTAAAAGTACCCAAAAGCCATTATGTAGAGAAATAATGTTCCAGAATCCCTGAAGGCAAGGAGAAACAGGGCAAAATACAGAATGGGAGAGGAAGTCAGAGGGGACAGACATCCTGCCAGTAAGAACGGTCCGTGAAAGCTCTCTAGAACATGAGGCTAGACCATTGCCCTGGGCATCAAGCATCACCTTGCTGTTGACCAGTCAATTCTGTGGGGAAGTTTTGTCCTGAGAACTGCTACTGTTTGCAGCTATTTGTAAGGCTGGTTTTGAACTTACCTATAAGAAAAAGCCCTGCTTAGATGCAAACCTGTGTCATTGTATCCACCTTGATATGAATGGAAATGATCATTAATGTTTTGAATATATAACTTATTTTAAGCTTCTTGAATTTACAAACAATAGAACAAACAAAGGGTTTTCTGATAGCTGCTGTTAGGCAAGAAGAGACCAAAATGTGTGCTACAACTGAGTTTCTTTAGCACTTTTTCAATTCCTGGCTTTCATTACAGAAGCATCTTAAACCACATGTAATTCACTGTAGTTCTAACATCCATCATTTCCTTGGGAATACTTCAGTAGTCACAAATAAAAATTCATTATCACTAATGATTTCAGATTGTCATTTCCGATTCTAAACATAAAAGTAATTACCAGCACATATGACCCCCCCAACGGGACAATTTTATAATCATTCCCAGAAGTAACATCAATACTTTTGTTGTTTCTTGTAAATGAAAAGCCTTTACCGTAATGACACCCTGGTAGTCAAGTAGAAGCCATAACTGAGATACAAAGGAATGAAATAATTGCATCAGTGATTTAGCAATATTTTCTACTTATATCAGCAAGAAATAAATACAAAAAGGCAGTTATTTAAGTTATTATGTACAGTTGTATAAAGCAACTTTGTTTTATTGTTTCCAAACTCATGGAAAAAAATTACCCAAAATCATAGAATCATCATAGAATCATAGAATGTTATGGGTTGCAATGGACCTCTGTAGATCAACAAGCTCCACTCCCCTGCCAGAGCAGGAACACCCAAGGCAGGCCACACAGAAAGAGATCCAGGCGGGCCTTGAAAGTCTCCAGAGAAGGAGACTCCACAACCTCCCTGGGTAG
>WTSP01019301.1:32620-51252 GCA_025331215.1 Actenoides lindsayi | reverse complement strand
CTGCGCTGCTGGGCCCCCTGCTCTGGGTGACCCTGCTGGATGGAGCAGGGGGGTGGCACCAGATCAGCTCCAGAGGGTCCTGCCAACCCCCACCCTGCTGGGATGCTGCGATTTTGTCAGTGTGGCATCATTCCTGCACATAGCACCCGCTGTGCCCCAGCACATTCACACCTTGCTGCTGGCCTGAGGCCACGTGTTTGGAAACTTCTGCCAGAAAGGAACCTCCTGTAAATGATCTCGTAAACTTGGATATCCGAATGTACAAATATTTACAGAGGAAACTCCTGGAAGGGCTGTGTGCCAGCGGAGCAGCACTGCCAGCAAGGTACCCTACCTCTGAGCACCAACCACTGCCCACGGTCCTGCCCCTGGCACATGCTGGAGCTGCTCAGCATCACTCCCTGGCGCACAAGGGGACCGTGACCTGTGCCATGGGATCCAGCTTACACAGCTGGGCAAGCCAGATCCATAGGGGAAACCTGGAGATGACATCAGGGCGGGACAAGGCAGGAGAACACCTGTGGTTCAGCCGGTGTGCACGGCTGCGTTAGAGCCTGAATCGCTGCTACCCAAACTGCCCCTGCCCGGGGCCGTTTTCTGCCAGACCGGCACCAAGAATTTGTATTTTTATCTTCAACTGCCTTGCCAGGTGATACCTTCAGGATCAAGGGGGATCTCTAAGGAGAGCAGCAGTCACTCACTCCCAGCCCTTGTCGTCCAGTCCTGAGTAAGGATTCCCTCACCGCATCCTTTGCGTGGGCATCTTGAGCTTGCATGAGATAAAAAAACAACAACTTACCAGGACATTGCAGACCCTTGAGGATGAAGCCCACATTCCTTTCCACAAACAGCCTGGCTTTCTCTGTTTCTTCCCAGTACTTCATGGAATGAAATATCTGTACAGACCTGTAAAAAACAGAAGAATGTGGGCATGAGCTCCTTCCTCTGGACCTGTCATTCTCCCTCCCTCTACAGCTGAAGACTTTAACAATCCCATCAACAGCTTCAGGGTCATCATCCCCCCTTCGCTCAGAGGCATCATCGTCATTTTTATCTCCTTCCCCATCTGGACTTCTCCTTGTCCACGTCCAGGGACTGCAGCACCACAGGGAGTGCAAGGTGGGCTGGGGGCTCTCCCGGGTTTGCCAGCTCCCAGCCTGAACCAGGGATTGTACTTTACTGCAAATCTGCACCCACACAAGTTACTAATTAACCATCATTTACTGAGCAGGAAGCGCCAAAAAATGAAGAATATGAATTATTTCAGCAAGTTTCACTGGGATGGGGGCTTCTGCCATGCCAAGAGGTAACATTACCTGTTACCTCATCCAGATAAGGATAACAGAAAACAAATGTAAAAAGGAAGGAAGAAGCTGGAGCTGAGGCATCTGTTCATCATTCAAACCAACTACATATTTCAATTACAAATCTCTGCAGTAAGAGCTCAGGAAGAAGAGCTGACTGGGAGATGGGAACGATCATTTGGAAGAGCTGTATTTCTCCAGTCACTCTGGCTATCAGCACAGCCCTCTGCGTGCACCGGACTTTGGGCTCCAGTTTTCTGCTCACCCATGGAATCAGCAGAGGGTCCTCCTCTGAGTGCTAGAGAGCTGTCCTCTCAAAGCTGCTCTCCAACCAAACAGCCTCTTCCCTTGTCTCTTCCTGAGAAATACCTTAAACAAGAGTTTGAGACAAGTTTTAATCATTTTCTGAGGCTCCTGTAATCAGCAAAGTAACAAAAAAGGAACAGCTAGGAAAGTTAATTCTGCTGTGCTAGGTACAGGATGCTGAGCAGAGGAGGGAGGTGACCCAGACACTCCAGCCTGCAGCTGACCCACTCATCTCTCACAGAACAAGACCAATAAGGAGCTTTTTTTAGCCCCAGAGTTTCTAATTGAGGTCCAGCCTCAGTGTCGGGGACAAAAAGCCAGTGCCGAAGGTGACGAACGGACACAGCATCACCATGACCCCATCACCCCCACCCACCCTGTGGCCTGGCAAGCTCAGGTCTGGGTTTAGCATCAAATTCACGTTAGCACTGCAAACTATGACAATCTAAGAGGTCGCTCACGGCTACCTACGGGAGGTATTTTTTAGGATGAAGATCAGCCCTTTGTATTTCTCTACCATCCGCCTACGATGCGCTGGATAACGCAGGGCACGCGGTTGGATGGGATGCCGTGAATCAGGGTTTTGCAATGCAGGCATCTGAAATCTGCCTGTCCCTGGTTTAGCTCTCAAAATACTTCTTCATATGTCACTCCTCAAGTGTCTTGTCAAAACCACATGAGAAATCTGTAAATTAGAGCCAGAATTAAAACCCCAATCTCCTGTGTCCCATTCCAGCGTCTTAACCAAAAGGCTGCCCTTCCTTTGATGTAAAATAAGGAAAAAATTGGTCTTTGGTTCCTCAAGCATGGCTGTGGGGTTTCTTTGAAGGAGTGGGTACAAGGAGACACTTTTATCATGCTCTGCACTGTTTCCTATAAACTCTTTATAAGCCAGGCTTCAGAACGAACCCACGCTGCTAACTTCCCGAGCAGCCTGGACATTATCTCCAACAACCCTTTTCTCATTTTTTTTCCTATTTTCCTTTTGTTGTTTTTTATTTATTTATTTGTTTGTTTGTTTTTACTTCCAGTTCAACTGCAGCTAAGCGCGGAAAGCGTGGGAGAGGTGTATATAAAGAGCACCCAGTCTGGGCAGTACCTGGCAATGGACACCAACGGGCTGCTCTACGGCTCGGTAAGTAGGAGGGTTTCTGTGGGACCAGAGACGGGGAGGGTTTGAGGTTTGCAGACATCTCGTAGCTCTGAGTAATGCAAACCGCAAACGGCAATGAGCCTCTGGTTCTTATTTTGGCAGCTGGACGGCCACTCTTCATCTGGCTTTATTTTGGGGGGGGGGAATAAACAAATAATCAAATAACACTGTTTACCACCCTGCTCTGCCAGCCCTGGCAGCGCCTTGCCCACACCTCCCGGCCCCTCTCCGCAGCTTTGCCAGGCTGTTCAGGGCAGCAGCCCCAAGCAATGGCTCACAGCCACCAAGCAAAGACCTCCCCACATTTTTCCTCTGCATCCTGGTGGCACCAAACCCTGCGCTGGAGGCAGCGGCAGCATCCACAGCATCCTGCTGCGAGCGGGATCGTGCGAGGCAGGAGTTTACCCCACTGTGCCCAGGAACTGGAGGGCACAGAGTCACCAAAAATAACCTGGATTTTTGAGAATAGTCCTATTTACAGCAAAGTGCAAGACACGTAATCCTGGTCACAGGCTGCTTAGCCTCACCAAAGAGCTGTTTTGTTCCCCTGAACCCGCTGCAGAGCTTAGTGCCAGAGCAGGAGCTGGTGCCAGGACCAGCTTACAGAACGCGTGGCCGGGCTTGGTTACTGCTGAATAAAACACCCAGGTCACAGGCAAGTTACTGCAGGAGTAGCCCAGGGGACTAAATCAAGGCCACTTACCTCTGCACTTTAAATATGAGCTGTCCTGGGGTGGGAAGATCTCAGAGGTGGGTCTGGGTAGCATCCCATCTGTGCTCCTCCCTAGGGCACTGCCCAGTCTCACTGCCGTTCCCCGGGGCTCTCTTTCAGCAGTTGCTGGGTGAGGAGTGCCTCTTCCTTGAAAGGCTGGAAGAGAACCATTACAACACCTATGTCTCCAAAATGCATGCGGATAAGAACTGGTTTGTCGGTCTGAAGAAGAACGGGAACAGCAAGCTGGGGCCGCGGACTCACTACGGCCAGAAGGCAATCCTCTTCCTCCCGCTGCCCGTCTCGGCTGACTAAGCCCCGAGCCAGAAGCTCAGAGACGACCCCAAACTGCAACACCCAACCGCTGCCTCCTTTTCCCTCGCTGTCCTTCTTTTGGCTGCTACAACAGAGCCAAACGTTAAAGCTCCGAGTTTTAGGTAAAGGCTTTACCAAAAATAGACAAAGCTGAGCTCAGCTCGCTGCAGGGGGGTTGCACTAGATGACCTTTAAAGGCCCCTTCCCACCCAAACCAGTCTGCGATTCTACGACGCTTCCACTCTGTACGAAGCTTTGCAGAGATGTGGAGGGAAAGCCCCGACACCCCACAGGGTCCAGAGGCACCCCCTTCGCTCTGCCGTCTGCCGGTGCCTGCTGGGAGCACGCTGGGGACACACACAAACCTGCCCCGGGCAGACACCCAGGCACAGGGCCAAGGGCACCCCAAGGGCACCCCGGTTACCAGAGAAATTAACCCTTTTACCCTACCCTTCTAAGGCAAACCCACCCTGGGTACTCTGTATTAACATATTTATCCATCTGACTACGTAGCTTCTAATATGCCCTTCAAGCCATGTCAGACTGCACCGTCAGCCAGCCAGTTCAAGACCCCCTTGGCGTGTGAAGCTGAACTACCATCAGCCAAAGGCTGCCTGCCCCAGACCCCCTAACCTCCCGTACGAGTATCGCTAGTTCATGCTAGTGCCTGCCAGATGTTATTTGTATTTATTTATTAAGTAAATATGTCTCTTCTAGAGCCCACTCATAAGTCAATCTAGACACTAAAACCCCTTGATGTTGTCCCAGTGAGGATGGGGCAGAGTGGGAGTGACTGAGGCCTGATGTTGAGGGGGTGATGGTGCAGCAGGAACGGGGGGCATGATGGTGTCAGCACCTTGTACCCCATGCCCAGAGGGCTTTTCCCCACACCCCCAGTGTCCATCTAAATCAAGCTCTGAAAATAGCACTGAGGCCCCTTGGTGACTCCCATGCCCCCTGTGGAGGTGGGTTTCTCCTCTCCCAGCACTTGCAGATCCCCAAGCAGCTCAAGAGCTGCTCCTGCCATGCGAGAGCATCACGGGAGCACATGCTGCCACGTCCCACCCCAGCTCATCTTCCCCCCACCCGCCTCGGGCACTTGCAGACATATACAGTGACCGGGCACGAGCTGCACAGGGGGGACAGGTCACCCCAGGCACCCCGGGGCTGAGTTTTGCTGAGCCAGCGCTTCTCTAATCCTGAGTGGCAAGTGCATTTTACCCTACAGCAAGTTTCCTCATGTGCAGACCAGCCCAAAGCCTTTAACTAACCTTTTCTGGTGATGTTGCATTAAGAAGGAAGTTGGGAATGGGTTTAACTCCGTTGCACCTGTGTGACTTGGCTGCAGGCGAGGCATCGGTCTCGGATTGAGGTTTTCAGCTGTAAATAAAATCTGTGATAGTGGTGGAACAATAAAGTTTGATAGGAAATACTGCAGCGGGCTGTATTTTGTCTGAAATTAAGAGACGCTCGAGTAGAGAACTCTAGATCTCTCAGGGGGTGGTGAAAAAGAAGCATGGTGCTTCTTCACCATGTGATGAGATGTGTTGGTGATGGGATGAGACCCAAAGGGCAGCGACCCAGTAACTCCAGTGGTAGGGACACCTGATGGGGGATCTGGGGGACCCAGTGCCACGGTGGGTGGTGCAGCTGGGTGGGATGCTGCAGATGCTGCTCCTGCCACACGGAGGGATGGCCACAGCCAGGGCACTTTATTTTCTACAATTAATAATCCAAATTTTACAATTCTAGTGAATGGGGGAAAAAAATAATCCGGGGAAACCAGGCCTTGGTGCAGTTCACATGGTGAAGAAATGAGGTGAACTTTAACTTCTCCCTTACCCTAGGCCACAAGCTGGATTGGGGACAGGCACAGAACCATTGAGTCCCATCGTTACTAAATGCTTTTCCTAATGCTTCCCCTCCTACACCTGTCGTGCCTGACCTTCCTTGTTCAGCAGTAAATGGGGGGGGAAGTCACTGGGGTACACAAGGGTACCTTAAACACTACATCGTTGAAATCGTGGTGTCAGTGGTGGAAAGCACTCTGGTCCAGTTTGGAAAAGAGGGGTCATCTAATTAATTTTACCTTTATTTTTATATAGCGGTCCTTGGAAACTGCAGAAATAGGTATTTGAAGGAGCATTACAGCAGCTTGGCTGCTCTCCCCAGCTCTGCACAGTGAAAACGTGCCCTCGGAGGTGGGGGACGCAGCGTAGTTCAGGTTGGAATGATGAAGTTCACGTTTCCTTACCAAACTTTCTCCAGAGGGAACACAAACAGCCTTCCTGCTGACACAACGCGGGGCCGAGCTCAGGTGCTGCCACCTCACAGCGGGGTTTGCACAGACACACTTTGCTCCTGAGCAAACTCTGCCAGGGATGTTCGTCTGCCCCGCAAACAGCGATGGAGGTCGATCAATTAGCTCATCCTGATTTGCAACTCACAAATGAGCTGACAGCCCCTGCCAGATCTCTTCCCACTGGGCTGGAGAGCTGGGGGGACCAGCCCATCCCTACGTGATGGAAGGACAGTCACAGCCCGGCTCTTGCCAGCCAGTGTGGGTCTAAAGTCCCTGTTTCTGACACAGCCCCACATCCTTTGCTCTGGAGAGCAGACCCAGAGTTCATCCCCGTGGCTTCCCTGGGCTTGGAGTTCATTCCTCCTGGGCTCTCCTGCTCACTTTTCCCACTCCTGCCCTTGAGGACAGGGACATGGAACAAGCACTCCCTGCTCCTGGCAAACCCCAGATGATCTTAAAGGACTTTTCCAACCTAAATTCTATGATCCCACAATCCATCTCTACTCAGGAGGGAGGAATAAAATGCACTATGCCTTGCATATTTCTGCAGCAGCAATTAGCCACTCAACACTGGACTTTAGAATTGCTCTGCTAATTATTGTACTCCTGAACTTTTGCACGTGCTGGCTCTGAAATCTTCTGCCCAGCACTGATAGCACGGCAGTTAATTGTCCTCCCAGGCAAAGAGGGAACTGGTGTAGGAACGAGGAAGCCCTGGCAGGGCAGGAGCATGTGGGGCAGGACCTGGTGCTGCAGGGACCATCACAAAACCCATGGGCACCAGCCCTGTCAGTGCCCAGCACCCTCCTTGCACCTACCCATCGCCATGACCCATCACTGCTGTTTCTCAGCTGGGGGAACCTGTGTGGAAATGGAGTCAAAAGGTGATTTCTGCTCCTCCCAGAGGGCTGCCAGCTGCTGCTCCTGCCCTTCGCACAGCCACCTTGCCGTACAGGTGCCCATGGGGAGGTCAGCTGTGTGGTCTTGCATGTCTGTGTGCACACTGAGTGCTTGGAGGACCATAAAAAGCCTTTCCAGTTTTCACATATAACCCCCAATAGCCAAAAAAGGTGCATTTTACTTTACATACGAATGAAAATATTTTCATTAAAAGAAAATAATGCTTACAAAAAGCCTGCTCTGCTTCCACCCCTTCAAAAAATTAAGCACAGCAGCAGGATAACTTTGGGTTTTTTCAATATCCCCTTATGACAGCTAAGTGAGCTGGTTATCCCTGGACTGGCCAACACCTCTGATTGCTTTGTACTGTTGCCTGATTTCACACATCCCCGCAGGTGAAGAATCACCGATGCCAAGCGTACAGGCTCCCGCAGGCAGAGGTGACCCAGCAATGGCTCACCAGCTCGCTGCCACCACAAACC
The DNA here is from genome assembly GCA_025331215.1 of Actenoides lindsayi. NCBI lineage: Eukaryota > Metazoa > Chordata > Aves > Coraciiformes > Alcedinidae > Actenoides > Actenoides lindsayi. The sequence goes on along the minus strand of WTSP01019301.1, from coordinate 43,778 downwards.
ATGCACACGCTTTTCATTACTTGGCCAGGGAGGCAAAACGCACTCTCTCAGCTCTTGGTGAAAGCCAATGGTGGGCGAGGAGCAGGTACACAGCTCCCTGCGACCCTTCAGCTGCCAAGGGATCCCCCATCATCATCATCCTCACGTGTGCCCCCATCATACACCCGCAGGGACATGGCTGAAGCCTCTGTCTCGACCTTCGGTACTGCTATGAACTGGTAATCACTTAATCGCAGTGGAAAAGAGTTGAGGAGTTTGACGTTTAAAGCAGTACCTGGCAGTGTCTAGTAAGGGCTGAATATCTGCCAAACCCCTGGATTTAGGGCAATGAGCTGCAGATAGAGAAAGGACAAGAGAAGGACCCAGCCACCACCGATGTCCCTGGCCACTCTGGTAGGTCCAGCACCTGGGAGAGGCTACAGATGATGGTCCAATGGCAAACACAAAGCTGGGAAAGACAGAACGATGTGGATGGCCAACGGCATCACCACCTTACTTAAACATTGTGGTCGCTTTCCCTCTGAAAGGCTGGGCTGTCACTCAAGTCAAAAAGTGAAACAGGAGATCCAGGTTTGTAATTAAACTGGAAAGTTGGAACGCGTGATGCCAGATTTAGCCCTGCTGTCTTCCAGCACCTCATTAACCACGGGGCATTCCTCTCATTAGTCTTCTGCCGCTCAGAAATCACCACCACAGGTACACACTCGATGCCCAACTGGGCAGAAATGTCAACACTTTGTCTGAAAAATAATCCCCAAGGAAGCCACAGTAATGGCTTCAGACAGATGAACAAGCAGGGATGGCATCACTCAGAGAAACCACGCTTGCTTTGGAGGGTTTTGTCCTTAGGGTGAGAGGTGAGGGGTGGGAATGCTTGTAAGGCTTAAAATTATTACACTTTAAGTTCTTTCCCAGAAGGGGAAGGGGAAGGGGAAGGCTGATGCATGGGAGGGTGAGCTGGGGAAGCAGGGAAGGGACAGCAGCGTTCAGATGCTCAGTTAAACGTACAGCATTCTAATCCAGCAGCAGCCAACGGCACCCGATGGGCTGGATTTCAGCCTTTTCCAGCTATGACCTAGCACTGTTTCCTGGCAGATTGGGCCGGGATCTCACAACCTTCCACATCCTAAAGAAGCGGGAGGAGGAGGTGGTACAGGGAAGGGGCATATGTGACCCCACGGCTTCTTCTTCCAGTGCTGAGGTCTGTGGTTCCCACACGCACAAATTCAGGGCTCTCCAAAGCCGTATTTTTGCTTGTCAAACCTCTCGGGCTAAGGGCATCTCTGTTCAGCTCTTTTTATCCATGACTGCCCAATCCAGAAAGGCTCAGACTTAGGAAGGCCAGTAAAGGGCCAGGGATCCCAGCCGGGCTGTGTGGTGCAGGGTTTGTCAGCTAGGTCTAAAACCCTGCAGAGATCTCAGAGCACAGCCTCGACAGCACGCCTCAGCCAGATCCTTGTCTGCTCCTTGCTTCTCTTTGGCTCCAGAGTCCTCTGAGGAGATTCAAAACCCAACAGCTAGTTCCTGTTAACTGTTCATCCTGCAGCAGGAAGAAGGGCATGAGAAGCCACCTAAATTACTGCAGGAGGAGAGCCGAAGCTATTTTTTGAAAATATCACACTTTACATTAAATCAACAAGTCCCTGACATGCCGCCATCCGTTAGGGAGGGATGTAAATCCGGGTCTGATGGCTCCCATATGTTCTCCAGGTGTGAGATGAAAATGCCCAAGAAGGGTAAAAGCTGTGGTAGGGTTGGGCAGCAGCGCCGGGTTGGGCTGGCAGGTATCTGAGGGTGGTACCCCCTCTGGGTGGGAAGGGTCAGCTGGCCAATCAAGATCAGCAAGGTCACCTAGTCAATCAAGATCACCAAGATCATCCAGTCCAGCCTCCCCAGCAGTGAGCAGGGACACCTTCAACTTCGTACAGATCTTCCAATACAGACCAGATTTTATGAGCTCCTGGGGCGGGGGGGCCACAAAAAAAAAAAAAAAGACAGACAAATAAAAAAAGCAACCGACCCCCTAAATTGCCCGCTGCCAGGCACACAGGAATTGTGCTTTTCCCTCTGCAAAACCCTCCTCCCGTGTCCCCATGTCGCGGGATGCCCAGGAGATGGCGATGCGGAGCCGGAGAGAAGAGGGCGGTGAAGGGCTGGGGGGGGGCCGGGGTACCCACCACGCCCTTCGCTGCCGGTGCCAGCGGGCAGACAGCGAAGCGCCAACATCTGGATCAACATCTGGTCGACAAATGGAGCCAGGGAGCTTAAAGAAGCCCGGGAAGCGGTGGGTCCCCCGCTGCCTTTCCGCCCTGCATCCCCACGGGTGAGGCCAGCCCGGGGTGCTGGGTGCTGCTCCCAGCCTGGGGAGCCCCCGCTACAGCCCCCCACCCATGGGACCAGGGCTGGCAAGGGAAGGGTCGAGAGGGGTTGTGCTCCTGGCAAGCCTCGAGGGAGGGTTTGATCTCAGGCAAAACACACGTCCCACAAAGCGGCTTCTCCCTCCTCTTCCTCTCAACCCAGAGGGCTGCTTGGCCCATGAGGCATCGCCCAGCCCCAGCCCGAAAAGCCAAAACAACTGAGGCAAGGAAGCCTGAACTAATCTGTTATTAAGCTCTGGGAACTGATGGGAATCCAAGGCAAAGGAAAGCTTGGGTTTCTGCTGCTTTCCTGCGGTTGGCATTTTGGGAAGGCTGCCTGGGGACACACACACTCTGCGGGGCGGGCGAGGCTGCGGCAGCCGTGGGCTGGCAAGCTGCTGGGTGGCCAGGGTGGCAAGACACCGCAGTGCCGGGGAGCGCTGGTCCCTCGGAGGCTCCGGCAAGGACCACGGGAGGCCTGCAGCCGCAGTCCGAGCCGGGCTCGCGGCGATGCTCCTCCCTGCAGCTCTCCCTGGCACTGGGGTGCAGCGGCACTGCCAGTGCCCCCACCCCTACACACCCCCTCCCCACCATCCTCAGCATTCCTCGAGCGCAGGTACCATGGGTCGTGCCAAACCCCTTCACGACGTGCTAACTGAAGGGGGGACAGCACATCTGTGCTCACACGTGCCATGGCTCCGTTTCTAGAGCCAGTACCTGCAGCACTCCCCAGCCATGCAAGGAGTTGGAGTAAACCTCTGGTCAAGGTAGGGGAACAGTGTAAATTGGCCAATAAAAGGGAGCAATTTCCATGGAAGAACGGGGGAATTTGCCAGAGCAAAGTCTGACAAACCTCCGCCTGAAGCATCGCCACGGTTTGCACAGGTTGGGCTTTTTCTAAGCACGTGCAGCAATTTGTTCTGGCTAATGAAGGAAGCTTGTGGCAACTGTTAATCCCAGCTCTTGGGTCAAACCCCTCAAGAGGGGGGGAAGAGGCCCCTGCTCGCAGCCCTCACTCCTCCCGAGACACTGAGCATCAGGAAGCTGCAGCTTAAACCTTCAGCATAATCCCCACACAAAGAGGTGGTCACTGGTAATGGGTTTACCTGCTTAATTCTCCCCGGCCATTCCTGGCTCTCAGGGTTTTCCCTTCCCCACCAAATCGGTGCTGCAGGAAACTCTGCTTCCCACATTAAGCAGCTTGTCTGCAGCAGTACAGGCAAGTGCATTTACCACGCTCAATTCCCAAGCTGTTACACCACGGCTTTTCCGGGATGTGAATCCTCCATCGCTCACACCCTCCCCTGCCCCGTTTCCAGAGCTGGGCTGCAATGCACTTATCACCCAAGGCACCAAGCATCTTCACTCCAGTGATCTCCGCTCCAGTGCCACACCTCCTGCCATTCCCAAAACACATCCAGTCTCAGGAATCAGCACGTGCCTCTGTTTCCCCACTGAAAAAAAGGAGTGAAATACCTCTCAAGGTGATGCCAGTGAGAAGCCAGTGCCCCAGCAGAAAGGACGAGCCCGTGTCCTACCTGCCACATGCACTCATTGCTTGGGGCTTTGGTGTTTTCAGAGCACCCAGAATCCAGCCTCAAGGAGCCAGCGTGGCCCAATCCTGCACTGTCACCTGACACAGCCAGCTCTGCTGGACCCAGAGCAACCACAGAGCTCGTGTCTGCCTCTCTTCTGCCATGGACCTGAGCAGAGAGTCACAGAATCGTTTGTGCTGGAAGAGCCCTTTCAGATCATCAAGTCCAACCATCTCCCAGCACTGCCAGGGCACCACTGACCCATGGCCCTCAGCACCACAGCTCCACGGCTTAGAAACCCCTCCAGGGCTTTTAAATCCCTCCACCTGCTCCACAACCATCTCACAGACTCTGAAACACTGCAGAAGCCTTTCTGATTGAAGGAAGAGGCCGGTGCGTGGACACTGTGCTCCAAGCACCATGGCGCAGCAGAACCCGCACCCTCTGCCCACGTGCGCATTGCTGTGCTGGGTAACTCCAGCTCCTTCACCACTTCAGCCTTTAGCTTTCTGCACATACCGGGTGGTTTATATTGTGCTAAGCCCACCTAGACAGCAAGCCATTTCCTCGTGCTTAACAGCCCTCCTGCTCCTCCGGCCATCCGCCGCATGCCACTAAGCCCGGCCGATTAACACTGTCCCCACCAACGAGCAGAGAAAGGTCCCCACGGCTCTTAAACGCCATCTGCTCCTCCAGCCTGTCCAGGCAATTAGTCCTATCGGCTCTGGGGCTGAGTTTCTGTAACACACCTTCTTCCCACTTAATTCTTGTTACACATGTTAGTTTACTTTGCTATGGGTACCAGCGTGCGCACCACAGCGTCACGGATCATCCTGTTCCCCAGCAAAGGACAGAGTTGTGCTGGTTTTCACAAAGCTCCTCAGATTCCTGCCTCCTGCTTCTGGTGCTCGTTTGTACCACCCAGCACAATTAGCAACACACAGGCAAGGAAAATTACACTTTTGAGGGATCTGAAATGATCTCCCACTAATAAAAATCAACCTGCAAAGGAAACCTGCGTTCAAGTGTAAACTGTCAAGTCCCTTCCCCATCCGTACTCTGGATGGTACATCCAGGGGATGGCTGTATTTGTGTGTCACAAGTTCTCTAGCGTCCCTGCACCCCATCCAGGGATGGATGGGAAGTTACAAACGTGTCTTTCCACGCAGCCAGCCGCTTCTCCTGCTGCTGGAAGTGTTCTGGGCTATACTGAACATTCCACTTGTTTTAATCCACAGCTGAACAAGGCTGACAGGGGTCCCTGGATGCCTGTCCTTGCCCCAAGACAGGCTGTGGTGGCAGCCTGTCACCTCCTGAGGATGAGGGGACAGAGCACAGCTCCCTGCTCACTGAGGCAGCTGCACATTCCCATCGCTCCAACCACGCGAGCTCGGCTGCGCTGGGAGGGAAGCCAGAGCGTGCCAGAGCCCAGCCTGACGTGTCAGAAAAGTTAGAGAGAAAAAACTCTAACAACTGCTCTTTCCTGAGAGATAAGGGCTCAGGGGCAGCGTTCCTTGGCTGGGAGGCTGAGCGTTTGTGAGCTTCCAGCCTGACCAAGGGCAGGGACCCCCTGAAAGCCTGGCTACTGAAACCTGCTCCACCTCACCAGCTCTGTCATCAGGTCTGGCGACAGACAGTGCCTTCCCCTGTTAGCCTCAGCACTCACTCAAAACGTACTTCTGTATTCAGAATTTACTCTTCCTTACCTGCTGGCAAAGCATCCTGCTGCTGTCATGGCTGGAGCAGGCAAGCAGCGCAATCAGATCATCCCTGGGAGAGCAGAGGTCAGTCTGTGATGGCACCAGGACCACGCTGGCCCTGCTTGGAGCTCTGGGGGGGCTGGGAGCAATGCCAAGGATGCTGGATCGAGCCTGCTGCAGAAACACCAGTCCAGCACAGAACAGGGCAGACTGCTGTGAAATAAGAGTATTAATTACACTTGCTGGGGCTGACACATCATTGATGTGGCTTTAAAGCCACATTCAGCTGTGGCTTCACCTGAATAAAATTACCAAACCAACCTCACACCCATAAAAGAGCTCACCCCCAAGCATTTATCATTTGAAGACTGGCTGTTGCTACCATTGGAAACTAGGGTGCCGTATGATAAAAAATAAAATATTTAACTGGCACGACTGTAGGTTGGCTTTATTTATTCATCCACCATGAGTGAATTATTCAGTTTTCCAGAATCCCAACACAGAAACCCTTCCCGCTGCCTACGCGGAGACGTTCGGTGTGTGCTTTTAGTGCTTGAGCAGCTGTCTGTCCTTCGTGACAACCACGAGCCCGACTGCACCACAGTGAGACTGCTCCAAGTACATCTGCTCTTCTGGAGTAACTCAAATATAAATATATATTTATAATTTTCTTACATTCAGGAAGGCTGACTTTGAAAAGCCTCACAGGGCTTGGAACAGGCGACGATTATAATCAGGGAGTCAGCAAAGCGCAGATCTTTACGGAATAAAAAGTCCCATTTCTATCATTATAGGGATGTACCTGATATTAAACTCAGGATACCTGAATGTAGAAAAAAGATCAGGATTCTACAAAGAAAAATTCATACTGCTGCTGTCAGATAGAATTTGGGAAAAGATTTGCACATTTCAGCACAGAAAGGAAAAGTATTTTTAACTGCCGTCACATAAACCGATCTGGGATTTCTGCGAAAAACACTCTGCCTGAACTGCTGAGGCACAAAAGAGGAGCCAGTGTCGATGCCAGGGCCACGACAGCCCTTCCCTTACCCAGAGGCCAGCTCTGCGTGTGCACCACCTTCCACAGCAGCTGCATCTCTTCCTCACACAGCAGCAACTCCCAACTCCCCGCATTCTTCGCACATCCCTGGATGGAGAGAATAATGCAAATTAGCCATTGGCCAGGACGACTGGGCATTAGCCGGACCCTGCACCTCGCTGCTGCCCGAGCATAAAACCCACCATCGTCAGCACTTTGGGATTATATCCAGACAGTTCTTTATTTTGTTATGAACTTCTGTGCTTTTTGCCCTTTTTATTCAAATCCAGTTGGTATTAACCTCCCTGTCAGCAGCACGTATAGAGCAGCATCTCCACCGGCAGATGCAACAGGACAGAGGAACAAATCCCTTGACCCAGGGCTTGCCTTTCCCTGTTGCCCAAGCAGGGCAAGTCCACGCAGCCACCCACGAGTCACCTGCTCGACAGCGCACAGGAGCCTGGGCCACCTGCTGCAAACAGAGAATGAAAAGGCCAGGGAGAAAAGGCAAATTTTATTGTGTCTGGAGAACTGTGGCTTCGCGAAGCAGAAGTATTTAAATAGACAAGAATCTTCTTGCCCAGGAAACTGAGCACTAATAATAACATTTCAGCTTCCTGCAGAGAAAGCTTCTTCCCCAGCTGCCTTCCACCGTCTCTGCCTCCTCCCATCCTCCCGGCACTGCCCCAGACCTCATCACCTCCTCTCCCCCAGCCCCTGTCCCCCTCCAGGCTACCAAACACCCCGCGATGTCCCAAGCTGCCTTCATTCCCTGCTCCAGCTTTCCCTTCTCCACCAAACGCTCTGAATGTCTATTTGATCCCCTGATCTGTTTTCTTCTCTACACAAACACACACAAGAAAGAGAAAGCCTCTCCTATCCAGCTCTGTGCCCACTGCCACAGCACCCCCCCAGTTCCCCCATCCTTACTGGGAGCGCTTGGTCCCACCAGTACAGACCTCCAGCTCATACAGACATAGCGCTCAGAGGGTACGGGGCCAGGCACCAGTGCAGGCTCATCCCAGTCTCCACTGGCATCTTTTCCTGAATTCCCAAAGCTCAGGGGGAGTTCTAGCAGGGACAAAGGAGGACACAGCTCGATGTCCCACCCCCCCCTCCGCTTTCCAAACCCTGGCCAAAGCACAGGGGTGTTCCGGCTATCCAGACAGTTGCAAAGTATTTATTTATTCATTCATTTTGCACAGGCAAGCTTCCCAAGTCAACCCTAAAGAAAAAAAACAACCAACCCCCCCACCCTCTGAGACCAGCCCCGTCAGTGGGTGTCGAGATTCACTGCTGTGGGAGCAGCAGGCACTTTCTGTCGCCAGGTACCTCATCAAGAGAAGACGGGGAATTTCCTGGAGCAAAGACAATGCCCTAATTTGTTCCTGCCAGCACAGAACAATGTGCTCAAGGAGCCAGCAGCCATCGTCTGTGAGAATGAAACCGGTGGTCCCCATCCTGCTGGAATAGCTGTCACTGTCACCGTGGCTGGCTTGACATGCTGGTGGTAGCAGTGGTGGCATCGGGAGCCGAGGGCTGAGTGAGGAGAAGAGCAAGGTCCTGCCAGGACCATCCCCACCACAGCCCCAGAGGAAGGGACCAGCTGTCTACCTGCCATGGGCACAGCCCCCCATGGGGCAAAAGCACTGAAAGAAGAGACTGAGTGGTCAGGAACATGAGCTTTTGGAAACCAAGTATTACCTCGAGGAAACGCAGGGCTGGGCGAGTTGCATCCAGTGTGGAAATGAGTTGGGTTAAAGCAGGGAGTTGGCAGCTTCAGAAAGTTGAAGAGGCAGGACAATTTTTACCCCTAGCCCAACATATTGACTGGAATCAATTTAAGAACAGCAAATTCACAGATAGAAAAAAATATCATTCAATCAGGACTAAAGTGCCCTGATGTTACTGATGCAAAATCTTCACTGGTTCTACTAAAGCAAATTTGATTTAATGTTGATTTGACCTCTCCTCTTTAACAGGGCTACAATCCTGCTCTGCACCCTGAAGGCAGATGGGTGCCGGGTCAGGAACGCCTGCAAAACACATCCATGGGCTGTGGGAATAATATTAATGAAACCATATAGATTAGGGTTCATATTTCCATACACAAAACCTAAAGAAATTGGATCCCAAATGGCAGTTTTCATTAACTAGTAGCTCAGCACAGCTTGGAATACTATTAAAATCCCAGAAAGTAATATATAATTATGCATCTACAAAGCACCATTTAGACTGATGACTCAAAGTATTCTATTAATTTGAAATACATTGTCCAAATGCATTTTACATATGTATATAGCACTCGTTAGTTTAATAAATATGTGGAGAAAACATGGAAATGTGTATCTGCTTTTAGAAACAAACGGCTAAATCACTGATCCATTCATTTGCATGAGAAAAGTGGAGCAAAGCCTTCACTCCTTTTATTTTATTCTTATGAAAGTAATGATTTAGAAAAACGTACATTATCATCAACACTGTAATCACAGTCCCGAGTCTATAATCCCACGAAGGAAGCCTGCACTGCACATAAACTAAGTCTACTGGGGGCTGTTGAACCTTAAGTTCCTTAAGTATTATTTTTAAGTTCCTCTCTATCAAGGATATTATGAGTAACAAGAGGAGCTGCAATTGTGGCTTTTTAGAAAGTGTTCTCCCCAGCTTGTTCCAGGGAGGCTGTTGTAAAGGTCGCGCTGCTGAGGCTGTGCGGCGGTGCCTCGGCTGGCGGGTACAAAGTCACTGCGTTTTTGTTGGCATCTGCTTGAGGCTGTGTTTCCATTCGTGAAAATTGAAAAATTCTTGGAAGAACTCCACAGCCTGCAAAAAAAAAAAAAAAAATTAAAAAAAAAAAAAAAGTTCTTCTTGAAAACTAGTTACGAGTTAATGATAATTCCACTTTGGGCAGGAAGGAAGGGTTTAGGCTGGACGGCCCCGAGTGAGTCGGGAGGATGTTAACCGCAGCCCTGCTCAGGTCCAGTTCACAGCCCGAGCTCCCGCTGAACGGGACAAAACACCCCATTTCCAGGAGATAGGTTAAACATATTCCGCAGAAGCAAATTACTTTTATAAGCACTAAGTAATTCTGAATATGTGAAAACTTTCTGAATGGAGTTCAAATCCAGCTTTTCCTTTGATACGTCCCTAGAAGGAACTTCAAATATTAAATCCTGCGAAATGTAGACGAAACCACGTAAAAGCCGTAGACATCCTAAAGACATACAATGGGATCCCTTATGCTGAAGATACAGTGAAACATTCATAGAGGTTACAGTAAAGCTCAAATTCTGATTTATTCCCACATTTAGCTACAGCCGGGTTACAATTCTGGTTAGAGAGGCCTTTTGCCTAAAATAAATATTTTTAATGACCTTAATGAGCTTCAGAGTGATCCTGCTTTGGGGGAAAAAATGGGTCATTATTTGGAAGGACCTGCTGTGACTTCCACATGAGGAACAGGCTGCGGCACTGGAAATACCCAAAACGGAGCCATAAAAGTGCAGAGGCAGATATATGACCTCTCTTGCACGGAAGAAAGAAAAAAAGAAATGGTGTGCTAGTCATTGATTTTCAATAAAATGCCCAGATTTAAGATGGCTAAGGTGAATTAGAGTAGGTATGGGAGGCACAGGTTTTTTCAGCTCTGTAGCTGAACAGGGACTTACGTACTGTATAGAAATATCGAAAGAGCCCAGGGCTTGTGAGAGAGAAAGAGTCACGGCCAAGCAAAGCTGGAGAGCAGCCTGGCACAGCACCTTACCCCGCTCCGGGCCCTGCCTGTCCCAGGCTGGTTTGCAGGTGTACCCTGGGTCAGACCTGGCTGCTCTGCTCATCAGCTCTGCCCTCCGCAAACCAGGAGATCAGCACCTTGTAAGAGGGGAATGAAGATGAGATACACACGTCCTGTTAACTTCTTTAGCACTAGCCTATATAATCTGGGATGTGGGGCACGGGAGAAAAAAAGCCACTGCCCCTTCTCGGCGCAGAGTTCCGGCAGCAGCGAGCTGCACCACCTTCCCCGCTCATCAATGTTTCAGTGCACTTCTGGAAAACAGGCGGCCGCTTTTCAGCAGCCTATGAAACAATATTGTAAACAGCTCAGCTATTCTCCCCCCTGGTCTTGGCAGAGTCGAGAACAATGTGCATTCAGGGATGAAAACCCTCAGCCTCGGGCATCCTGACTGAGGATGCTCAACGCTGCCTTCCCTGGGGCATCTCTCGCTGCCACAGATGACGGGGCTGGATGGAGGGACAGGTTGTGAGATGAGACAGGCAGGAGAGAGGGCTTAAAGCGAGCAGAGCGAGTGAAGCCCTGTTGATAGGGACTGCAGGATTCAGCCCCGGAGCCGGTGAGCGTGCTGGGCTGGATGTGCCTGCCTGAAAAACACACCGAAAAAAAATCCAATAAAATGGGCAGATGGTCCTGAAGACATTGGGGGGGGGGGGGGGGGCGAGAAACGAAAAAACCAAATCAAAACAAAGAAAAAAGGGGGGAAAAAAAAAAAAAAAAAAAAGCCCCTCCCCGCG
>WTSP01019301.1:16537-32520 GCA_025331215.1 Actenoides lindsayi | reverse complement strand
GGGTGCGGGGCGGCGGTGGAGGCAGGAGGGAGGGGGGGGGGGGAGGGGGGCTGGAAACAAGGAAACCAGATATTAAAAAATGTAAATGAGAGGGAAATTATAAAAAGCATAAAGCTCCTGTCCCTGAGGGAACAGCTGTGTATGCTAATCCCTCCTGGGCTGCTCCTTTTGGATCTCCCTTCCTTCCTTCCTCCGTCCCTCTCTAATAGCTCCCTTGTTCCTGCTGGACAAAACCGGCCCTTTGTGGCTGCTCTCAGAACAACATTAAAAACAGGAATAGGGAAATTGTAAACAGGAGGCTTTTGGCCTACAGGCCAAGGCACACACCGGCCTCTGAGGTCTACTTCATGCTAAGCAAAGAAACAGATCTTTGTTGCTAAAGGGATTAGGGCTGCGGGATTTGGGAGGCTCGGCGGAGGCATTCAGCTGGCCTGAAGTGGGGGCTTTGTAAAGAGATACCTCCATTATGGGCCCGCCAGCGGAAATCGCTCGCGCTCTTTATGCCATCTGGGTAATGCGATATTGTTGGGCGGCTGAAGGGCTCTGCTGAAGCCCGGGCCCTATCTACTCAATGGCAAATTCTTTCGCGGCTAAATAGATGGTGGTGTAATTACCTTTACTCGCTAGAGGGGGTGGGGGGGAAAACCATCCATCTTTAACCCTTAGGTGCTTTGATAAGAGGGAGGGCGGCGAGGTACCGCAGGGTTGGCCGAGAGACTACAGGCACAATGACCTTCCGGATGAGTTCCCGAGACAGTTTTAGCTGAAATTCCACACATAAATGCATACCACAAAACTTCCCCTCCCTGTACGAATCCAAGGCTCCCTGAGCCCACCTTTGCTCCGTGCCCTGCATGGGGTGTCCATATCCCGGTTTCTTCAAACCCAGCACAGCCCTCGACCTAAAACCATCCACCTCACCACATCTCCCAGCACTGCTGCTGCACTGCCCGGGGCCAACGCTGCGAAACACTCCGCAGGCTTTGTGGCTGGGGGTTTGGGTTGGGGAGCGAGCTTTATTTTCTTTTTTGTCTTATAAATGATCAACTGACTTCTTTCCTGATGAACAATAACCTACATCCAGGTCTTCATTAAGATTATTCCCCAGTTACACACAGCCCACACCACCTATATGTAATAATTACAGGTTTTTCCATGGTTAACTTCTAATTAAATTCCCTAGCTGAGCCAAAGAGCCACGAGAAGAAAGGTCCGCAGACAAACAGCATCCTACCACAAGCCCCTGTGCTTCCAGGGCAGTGGGCAGTGGAAATGTTTTCTGGAAGGTGGGTGGGACCCAACCTGCCCGCAGCCAAACCCTCTCCGTCGGCACAAACAGGCACTGCCCTCCCGTTTGTACGGTGTGGGATGTCCAGGGATGGGTTTTTACGCTTGTCCCACTGCTAGCTAATAATTACTCATTCTTTTCCCCCAAAACTGAGAGCATCTGCAACTGGGAAGGTGGCTCTGCTCTGGAAAAAGAATAGATCTCAGTTGCAACTTTTAGAGAGGAGAACAATATATGAAATCATCCACATCTGGGGCCATTGGACAGGGGATCCTGCTCAGGTCAGGCAAGTATTGCTGATCTGCTGCTGGCTGTGCAGCTCTGCCCTGTCATGCCGGGCTGTCCACGGGAACCCTGCAGGGAGAGGGAAGGGAAGAGCGGGCTTTGATGCCACCATTCTAAGCTATTCCAAATTTCCAATGACACAAACCGGTCATATTTACATGAAGTTCATTAGGACCCATTAATTTGGAGCTTACAGGTTGGACACACATACAAGGCTGGTTGCAGCATTACACCAACATTCACTGCAGTTGTTGGAGGAGCTCAGCAGCTGTTCTGCATTTTGAAGAACTATTTGGCCCGATAATTAAAAAACAATTAGCATGCAGTCCACTTCTTTAAATTTATTTTTTTTTTCAGGCACTGTCTAAATCTCAGCCTTCTCTCTTTTTGGCTCTAGTTTCAGACTCTCTCCCCAGGAAAATGTTTGTAGAAATAATTCGCTATAATTAGAAAAACGATTCACTGAAAATTCATTACTGGAACCCTGTCCTGCAAGTCAGTTTAGGCAGGCCCTGAGACACCTTCTTCTGTGACAAGTTCCTGCTAAACTGACAAGCCAAGTGAGACCTATGTTTGTTTTGTGTGAACTTCTTTTGAGTCCCAGTTCCCAGAATCAAATGATTACGTGAAGTTTGCTACATCTATTAAAAACTATCAATTCTAGCTCCTGTGCCTGGTGAGAGTCCCAACAAGAACAGGACATGCCTGAGTTTGACAGGATCTCATGCAATACCTGCTCAGATGAAGCAGTTCTGCTGACAACTGCTACTGAACCCCTTTCTAGGACTCTCAGTATCTGGCCACCAGAATCATCCATCTGCACTGACACAGCCTCTGCATCCTGTGCTGGGTGACACCCAGGAGTTATCACCACTTCACCCCTCGGGAGAAGGAGACTGTCCCTGCAAGGACAAAATACATTCGGATGCTGTGACCAAGCCCAGACAATGCCTCAGTTTTAGGTGTTCCAGCACTCCAAGCAAGGAGCTCTGTTATCCCACACTCTCCCCGGCATTGGCACAAAGGCTCCCCACAACTGGCAACCAGCAATTCCAGCCAGGGATCAGTGTGCCCTTCACCATCCCACTCTCCATCCTCTTGCACCAGTGTGGAGCCTTTCAGATGCAGCATCCCACTGCCCCCCAGCATCCCGCTGTTCTACCCAGCCCAGAGCTTCGCTCTTGGCAAAGAAAACCCCAGTTTGCTCCTGTTTGTTAAAAATGGAGATGACAAGAAAAGGCAACCCCTGAAGACATTCTTCCGACCAAGGATTTTGAGTTTTTAGTATCCCTCCAGGTCTGGGACTTTTCAAGCAGAGTGGAGCAGGCTGGGGGCTGAGGGATGGAAACTCTCTTACCAATTACAGAGTAATTAGAAGCCCCACCGTGGGCTCCACAGAGAAAGCTTTGCATATGGATTTTAATTATTATACCACAGTCTTGCCAGAAAAACACAAAAGAGGATCTCAGGCAGCTCAGAGGATGCATATGGCTTGTGTAGGTGGAGAAAGCTAAGAGACTGTTACTTTGGGTAGGAAGTGGATTTTCTCTCTCCTATAATCTTGTTAAATTACCCTGTTTTTAAACCAATGATTTATATCTCTCTCCAAATCCAGAGGGGGGGGAAAAAAAAAAACAACAAACCTCTCTAAACAGCAAGTATGTGACAAGCAATACATTTTCACTTTCAGTTATCCTCACGTTGCAAAGTTCACGCAACAAACCAAAAGTGTTAAAGGAAAATACTGGGAAGGACCAGCTAAAAAGAAAACCTTGGCTGAAATGAGATGGAAAACAGATTTCCCGGGTTAGGTAAGTAACAGAAAATAATACATTATGTTAGACATCTGAAAAAGGAAGTAGGAAAATATTTAGGAATTTGCATAACCATTTGCAGCCTAAGAAAAGGCCAGAAAAACAGTTTCATTACGAAAGGGCATTTCAAAGTGGCGGAGGTGCCGTGCACCGGGACCTGCCCTGGGCAGTGGCAATGCCCCGCGTGCAGCGCTGATTTTCTCGCCAGTGCCTCCGTGTAACCAGCTGAGAACTCCCGACCAGCTTCTCGCGTGCCATGCTTTGCTGGTGGGGCTGCAGGGAGTCTCCCCTGCCTTTTAAACACCAGCTCTGCATCTGTGTAGGTCTGGCAGCTTCCACGGGGAATCATCTCTTAGCGACTCTCACAGAAATAAAACCGAGTCCCGCGCAGAGCCGCGGCAGGGGCCCCGCTGCAGCCCGCCTGCAACTGCCCGTGGGGGAATCTACACCGGTACCCGTGGATTTTCAGGCAGGGAAAAGGAAAAAGCCCAAAACATCCAAGATCTCTACTGAGCAGAGTTCTACACACCCCACCAGCAAACAGGACGGAAACGCCCCTACCCCCAGCACTTCTTCTGGGCATGACACCGGCACCTTCGGCTGTGCCTCTGGCACCCCCGGGAGCAGGGGTAGGAGAGCCTGGGGAAACGCAGGGCTGGGAGAGGTCCTGTCCACTCAGACGCATTTCCCCCTGTGCCATCCCCTCACTGGTGCCCCGTGGCAGCACCTCCCCGGGGGGCTGGCATGTGCCACGCTCACCGCCGCTGTGAGAGGGATTGCCAAGTGAAGAGCAATGCCCACGGGTGGGAATCCAGCAGCTCACGGGTGGAAACCCAGCAGCTCAGTGGCAAACCGTGCACGACGCATCACAGCCATGAAAAGCAGGCCGTTCCTGACGGCCCGGGTGCAGAACAGCAGGTTTTGGTGAAAGCATCGCTGCAGCAAGCGGTGGGTAAGGTCCCACGGAGCATGGCCGTGCTGCAGCGTGCAGCCCCGCGGTTTGCCACAAGCTGTGAGGTTTTTCCCCCAGGGGTGCAGGCGAGTGCTGCAGCGACGTCAGCCCACGCTGCCCGCGCAGCTGCAGAGCCCAAGCTGCTGCCCTGGCAGCCCCCGGCAGCCCCCAATATCAAAGTCTCTTCTCCACCGCAGAGTCCTCCTCCTCTCCCACTCCACCCAAACACTATTAAGTGTCCCATGCCCGGTAAGCTCGGCATGCCCGAAACTGGAACAAGTCAGGTTGATTTAAGAGGTACTAAGGTTGGCACTCTGATGACAGTTTGTCCTTGCTGGGCTCCAAAGACAAAATCTGGTTTTATTTGCTTATACAGAGGGTTTATTTTCCCCTCACAACTTGTGCAGCCACGTCCTGCCAAGGGGTACGAGCCTGCTCCAGGCTGAGGGGATGGGGACCCCAGAGCTGAGCACAGCATGGCCCCGTGATGTGCGTGGCTTGACCTGGTTTTTGAAGCTCAGAGAAGTGTGAAAACTCCACACCTCAGAGCCAAGAAATTCCCACAGTCAAAGTGACCATGTCCTTTCCCGCAGAGGGGATGCACGAGTCTATGGTGCATTTCAGCTGTTGTTGCTTTGCCCATTCAAAGCAGCGTTCAAATCATGGAATCACAGAATTGTTTTGGTTGGAAGAGACCTTTAAGATCATTGAGTCCAACCATTCCCCCAGCACTGCCCAGGCACCCCTGACCCCTGTCCCTCAGCACCACGGCTCCAGGGCTTGGAACCCCCTCCAGGGATCACGGGGACTCCACCACTGCCCTGGGCAGCCTGTTAAAATGACTCTGAAGGGTCTGAACGAACCTCTGTTTATAGGCTCTTGGTGAGTCTCTCCCCCCTCTCTGTGGCAGACACAATAGAACATTTACCCAACCAGCTGAAGTCTATCCAATTAACCTTCCCATTTCTGAAGGCCCTCCAGCACCAGGTCTCCACTGCTGCCCCAGGAGCAAACAGCTCTGTCCGACAACCCGAACGCCCAGCGCAAGGTCCCCCCGGCTGTGACAGCGGAGAGGAGCCGCGTGTCGGGGAGACGGGAGGAAGCACTGACGTCACCGACAGACATCTTTAGCTCTGCTGACTCACTGCTTTTCCCCCCAGCAGGGAAAACACATCCAAGCACCAGGAGCTTTTCCCACCGCAGCCCACGTTCCTGTTGGCTGAGCAAGATGAGGGGGGAACAGAGAAGAGCCCCTTTCTATTTCTGGGTGAGGTGGATGGAAATCACCAGGCTCCTGGTTCCCGTGGGAAGCCATTAATAACCTCCGAAACAGCCACATCCTTTAACGTGCGTGCTATTATGGGATGCTGAGAAAGAAACCATGGGGTTGGTAAGCACGTGGGGCTCCCTCAGCCCTTGCTGCCCACCAGGCACGGCCAGGAAGGTCCCACTATGCCCCAGCCCCGGCACAGCACGAGACGCGACTTTGGGCGCCCGGCCCCACTGCCGACGGTGTGTTGGAAAAGGAAATCCTCCCACGAGGCCTCGGATAAAGCCGTCTGTTCATCGAGACGTGCCTCCTTCAAACCAATTAATATAAAGAGCTTATATTAAAGGATCTCACTTAGATGCAAATCCCCTTTGGTAAACAAACCCTACAGGTCTCAGCCTCAGTCTCTGAGGCGAGTTCCAATCTGATTAGATACTCCACATGCCTTAAATTCCCCCTTAAAGTGAATAAAACTGCAAATTCGATCTTTTTGCTGAGACAGAATCGTAGAATCATTTTGATTGGAAGAGACCTTTATCATCAGGTCCAGCCCTTAACCAAAGATAGATTAAACACTTGCTGAATTTCACCTTGAGGTGCCCTTTTCAGTGATATTTAGTGAAGCTGGTGAAAGACAAGTAATTGAGTTTCTTTGCCCTAGTTGTTCTCCACACCACCACCCACGCACTACAGTTCGAAACCTTCACAACAGCACACACTGGATTTTATCTCCCATGTATGCTCCACTGCTGACTATTTTTGGATGAGTGCCTAAATCAGAGAGCACAGTGCAAGGTGCATAGTTCAGTATATTAAAAAAAAAAAAAAAGAAGAATGAATTAAAGAGAAGGGTGTTTTCTGACTTACTCTGTGCAGCAGCCCTAGAAAGCATCTGTGGGAAAAGCGTTTTGCTTCGGTGAGCTTACCTGGGTGGAATGAGGACTGAGTGCAGGAACAACACGCATGTGTTGACTCTGTGAACTCTGGAAAAGCAGCTGGATGAGGAAACAGCATCGGAGGAGGAAACGCCATCACCCCCTACACAGGAAATGCATTTGTTGGCTGATGGTTGAAACGTGGTTAGCAACAAAACGGATCCACAGGCTGCTCCTCCGCAGCTCAAGGAACCCTGAGGAAACTCTCCATGGTCCCTTTCAGAAGGAGCCTTCCATCCCCCCACCAATATCCACTTTCTTTCCTCAGAGAATTTATTTAGCTTCTCGGTTTTTCCATTGCCGCTTAAACACAGAAACCTGAAAGCTCCCAGAACTGCAGCACTGCCTGGCAAAGCTGTTAAGCAACATATATCCCTTTCCTTTTTGCTTCGGCACTGGGCCACTCTGCTCCTCACAGCAGCAAAGTGGATCCACATCACCTCAGCGGGCACATGCCCATCGGTAAAGAGGGTTTGGTCCTGGGTTGAAAACAGCCTGATTCTTTTCCCCCTTGCCTTGTAAGTCACTTTTTTCCTGTACTGTTTAAAAACAGGCAGGAAAACAATCAAAGTATGAGAGCTAACTGAATACTAAGAAGTATATATGTCATTTATTTGGGTTTCTTCCCTATCTTTATAAGTGGAGTCCCCAGGTGGTACTTGGGGTGTTCACACAAAGGTATGTGCTTCGCTTCTCTTTTCTGCCACACAATCTTTGCTCAGGAGGAAAAGTCTCTTTCCAGTAAAGGAAATCCCCCAAATACAGACTAAATAATTTGTCCCTGCAGTGGAAGACCGTAAAAGATGCATTTCTGGAGGAGAAAAACAAAAAAATAAGCTTTTCATTAAAGGTGAGCCCAGTTCCCTAGAAGGTCTCCAAAGGGGGCAGCTCAGCTCCTCATCCAGGAGCTGTGGTTTGCCAGAGACAGGCACTGGGAGGTGAACAGAAGGAATCCCCTCAAACCTGTTGAAAGAGCAGCAGACACACAGATGGCCAGTACGTCTCACTGCTCTCCTGCCCCAAAAGCAGAGCAGCTCTTCTGCCCCAAAAGCAGAGCAGCTCTTCTGTCAGCCTCAGGGCTTCCCAGCTGGTACAGAGCAAGTATCTCCCCAGTGGCCTGGAGACAACAGAACGGAAAGTTTTGGTCTTATATGAAATTCATGAAAGAAAGCGAAGTTGTGGGTGCCCTGTATCTGTTGTGGGGGTAGAAGCTGCTGAGTTGCACTGAAATCAGTGCAAGTAAATGAGGAATCTGCCGGAAAGAGGAGAGCCAGTGCTGGGAACCCTTGTGATTTTGGCATTGAAAGTGTTACAGAAAACATGCCATAAAGTTCCTCTGGGGATTTAATTTCCCTTCCCCCAATCTCCCTTTGATTTTGATCCCCTCCTTTCCCGGTGTCCTTTGAACTTTTAAAAAGGCGCTTTGAAGACATGTCATAAAGCAGCAGTTTTTTTCCAGGCCCTCCTCTTTGATGCTGCTGCTGCTGCGTGTGAAGTGCAGCCTCGCAGGATGTGGGAGCCGGGGGAGCCGACAGCCGAGACGGAAAGGACAGAAAAGGGAAAGTGCAGCCGCCGTGTTTGTCAATAGCTGGCGGGGCCGCGCGGATGGGCACAGGCACCAGCCCTTATTCCTGCTCAACATGTTCACTTCGGAGCTGAATGGACCTGCTGGAGCTACAGCCAACCTGCTCCTCCCAGGGCACCACGGGCAGAGCCCGAGGGGGAAGCCGTGGGGATGGAGAGAGGCAGCTGGCTGGGAAGTCTTTCATCCCAAAGGTCATCCCCATCTCCTACGTGCTCCCAAGACCTGAGATGTAGGAAGAAAATGCTGGAAGAGGCAGAAGAAGGGGTGAGCAGCTCATGCCCAGGTCCAGTCCCTGCTCTTGGATGTCTGCCTCCAATCCGGGGGGGTTTAATTTGGCCTCTCTGCATCCAAAACCACAACACAGCAACTTTGTTTGGGTTGGTCAAAGGCAACTGCCCAGCCCAAATCAGTCCTATTGCAAGAACTGGTCTTCAGAAGGAAACACAATTAATCTGAAGAGGACACGTGGCTATTTTGAAGTAAATGCCAGATGCAAAGTTTACTGTATTAACTCTGTTCACTGGATCTTCTATTTCAAATATGCTTTACTTGCATTGAAACAAATCCTGGTGCCCTCTTTCATAAGTTTATTTTGAATTTCAGGAGATGGAGATGTTCTCCATGTCCCAAAAGATGGGATTCTTTGGTATGGGCAAAATCTTAATTGAAGTTTTAAAAAAGTTCCTCACCACAATGGCTCGGGCAGAATGATTGGAAATAAGCCTAAAAAAGGCTAAAACTAATTAAAAAAAAAATAATAATAACAATGAACTAATGCAAGTAAATAGAAACATGTGGCAGACTTCAGTATTATGAACTCAAACCTGCAAATTCTAACCCAGCCTTCCGACTTGGAGATAGGGCCCAACTCACAGCATTTGAGCCCTCTGACACTGAAATGCCACCACAAGCCATGCTGGAAGCCCTCGCCACCAGCCAGTCCCTCCCCGCTCCCGAAGCCCCAGGGGTCCCCGGGGGGGTTTCTCTTACAGGAAACACAGTCCCCAGCAGCCAGGCAGGATGGGGCCGGGCAGGCTCTTCTCATGAGACCTCCACTCCAACACGTAGGGAAGAGGTTTTTTCTTCTGAAGAGGAGTGGTTGCAACGGGATGTGAACCGTTTGCCACGATAGACAGGATCTGTGCCACCTGCCTTGGGTCCGCCACAGTATGTGGTTGGATCTGCCCGGCAGAGAAAGACAGAGAGCCCAAAGAAAGGATTCACATGCAAGCGTGTAATTCTGCATTTACAGCTCCTTAAATATTGAATCAGTGCTGCAGGATTATATACATTTGATAGTTCCTGGCTCAAGCAGACTGACAGTGTAATTCATCGTGATTAAAGTCACAAGAGGGTTTTTTCCTTAAAAAAATAAAAAAAAAGGAAAAAAACCCAAACAAACCCCACCTTCAAAACAGCTCCACAGGCAAGCAGGTTTTACTTCATCAAATCACATTCACTTGATCTCTCCCAACATCAAGCAGGGACTGGAGGGTTCAGAAGACCAGGCCCTTCGTGGCACCACGCGTTGTCAGTGCTCAAGCAGAGCAATAGCCATCGTGCCCAGAAGACCTGACAGAGGACGAGCGAGATCTGCCAAAGTAACCATCGCCCTTCTCCGTGCAGCCAAGTCATCTTGGGAGACAGCAGAGCAGCCTGGCTGCCTTCACACAAGCAGGCTTGAGGAAAGCAACCAAAGGGACAAAATTTAGGCAGTAAATAAAAAATGAGCATTTTGAGAAGGGCAGTTTGTGTTACCAACCTAAAGCAGGTTTTCTAAGATGCGTTCAAACCTCTAAAGCTGCAAAGATAAAAGCTGGCACTGCAGAGAAACCCAGCGCCCAGCCAGCCTGCATCTTAGCTACCCAAACAACACGCAAAACTCGAGTCCTGAGCTTTTCCTTCTCCTTAAGACCTCGGGTTTTCATCCTCCTTAAGCCCTGCTCTCCCACTCACACGGAGCATGTCCCCCACGTTGCCCCATTGTCCCGAGAGCTTCCCAAGGACCTTCACCAAGAGCAGGGCAGGAGAGAGCTCAGCGGCCACCCTGCCACCACCAAACCCACTCTTCAGCAAACCAAACCAAATTCAAATGCTCTGCTCTCAGCTGAAGGTCACCACTGTCTCCCCAGCCGGCGCTGGGCAAGAGAAAATCTATTTGCAATGAGAAGATGTGGAGAAGTTCTGG
This sequence comes from Actenoides lindsayi, assembly GCA_025331215.1. Taxonomy (NCBI): domain Eukaryota; kingdom Metazoa; phylum Chordata; class Aves; order Coraciiformes; family Alcedinidae; genus Actenoides; species Actenoides lindsayi. The sequence goes on along the minus strand of WTSP01019301.1, from coordinate 22,203 downwards.
AGCTGGAAGTGGTTAGAGGGAAAACAGGCTGTTAAAGAAAGCATGTGCATGAGCACGCATCTAAAACAGGGAATGCAGAGGGAGGAGAGAATTAAAAACCAAATCATCAGGCGTTTCCCTCAAAGGAGCAGGGTGCTAGCCCTGCCTCCCCTGCTCCTGGACAAGCACTGGTACGTGTTCCTGGTGCAGTGCTGACTAGAGATAAAAGGTCTTGGATGACATTTTCCACTTTGACACAGAAAGTCCAAATTCCCCTTTACAGAGGCAAAAATCTGACAAAAAACCATAATGGAAATAGGCTTCCGATGGACAAAAAAAGTGACTCCCTGGCATACACACAAGCCCACGCAAACTTTCCAAGCCTGCCCTCCAAGTGTGAGCACTGGTGTTTCCATTAAGTGCCTGAAAGCTCAGAAAGCATCCGGTGAAAAAGTAAACTCATGATTAGGCTGAGCACGATTTTTTGCTTGAATTTCTGCAGAATTATTGCAATAGGAGCAGGGGTTACAGCAGTAAATTGGAGAGTGACACTTCTGACTGCCATACAGAGAGGAATACATATTTAGCCAGTTGAGAGTTTTTCCCTGAAATAATTGTTGGGAAGATCTGTCAGGGATTTCATACAGAGGTAGGTCAGAAACAGCCCTAGATCTGGACCCATGCTGAACTTTGGGAAAGCCCAGATTTGGACCAGGCTGCCTCCCCTCCCTGTCTCCCCAGTAGGACACCCCCACGCCCCCAACGTGGGCTCCTGGGATCACATCTTGACACGGACTCCTGATGGCCATCATTCACTCACTGTACAGACCATCCCTTCTGCCCCGATGGCACGGCTCTGAGAGCTATAGCATTGCCTGCACGGGAAAGTTATGTTAGAAGACTAATTAATGTATTTTGGCTGTCTTTTAATGAAACTCAGCAGCTGGAAGCAGGCACGGAGCCAGCACCACGTGACCACTTGGCTCTCCCTTGGACACGTTTCAGGAATCTCTTCGCTGAAGCATCCAGTTGTCCTGCATGACTTTCCTTCCCCCAAAACTGAACTAATCACAGAGGATGGAGGGAGGGGGAGAAACACACGCAGAAAAGCTGCTGTGCATCAACTGCTGGATTCTGAACACGCTGGTGCTACAGCCATAGGCAGTATTTTACTCCACCATTTCTCTTCACGCAAGCGGAAAGGCTGTAAGCAGGGCAGCGCTTGCCACAGAGAGCAGTTCGAAGTGAGGCTGTTGCATTCTTGACTTAAGCCCATTTTTCTGGTTTCCATGCGAACGTCAATGAATTTAAAAAGGGACCGTTCAGCCGGGACCTTCCGATTCAGACAAAATACAGTATCTCTCCACACGGGGATTATGCTCCTGCTTGGCAGAAGGACGAATCCAATGGATTTCTTCCTGACTCTCACAGCACACGTCCCCGTTACCTCCCTCGGTCTCTGGGGCCATTCCCATGAGCACAGGGCAGAAACGCATATTCTAAATGCGTAGGAATGTATATGTTTGCACCTCATACATGTACATACACACACATACAGGTGTGCGTCCGGGACCAAAGACAACAGGAATGTAAATATGTTTTATGCCTAATTATGGAAAGTACTTTGGCAGGAGGCAGCCAGGGGCACAAAGAGCTACTATTGAGGTTCCTCAAGCCGTGGCCTCCATTCAGGACACAATTGACAATATTTAGACAGCATGGGCTAGTTCCTTCCTTCACAAGGTAACTTCCTCTGCCTGGCAGCCCTCGGGCAGGCTATAAAATGACCTTATGTTTAAGGACAGTGTCAAGTAAAACAAGCAGTCAAAGGAAAACCGCTCCTGCTTGCTCTCCCTGCACCTACACTGGCATTTCACGGTGCTCCCCTTTGTCTTCAGGGCACAGGCAGCTTCTCTGGTCAAACAGAGCCTTGTTTTCGCATTCTACAGTGCTCCCACCTGAATAAATTCATTTTAAGTGCCACTTTCCCATTTGTGGATTAGGAAACGTTGGGAGGCTTGGATGCCATAGCAAGGGCCCAAAAAGTAACGTACTACCCAGTGCAGGGGTCTGTCAGTGCTGCTCTAACCCCCAGCCATCAGCACTGTAAAGCTTTGCAGGGCACTGAGACACACAGCCCCCAAGCACTGCTTCAAACCCACAGCCGTGGACAGACAGACAGACAGACAGCAGCAGGTCCCCTGCTTACGCTGCACATGTGTCTGTGGTGCAAAGGCTGTGCGGCAGAGATCGGCACACTCACCTTACACAGGAACATCTGCAGCAGAAATCTGGAGAAATAGAGGGGTGTAGGATTGTTGGGTCTGCCTATATTTAATTTTTCAGGCATGTTTAACCACATGGAATGATCACTTACGTGCGTCAGAGCATCTCTGGCTACCGAGCCAGAAGACAAAGCTGCTCTGCGTGTACAGCTAACCCATTGAAGCTCCGTGCACAGCGGGGACGTGCATCATCCTATCAAAGACAGAAAATATCAGCAGGTTTAGTGTCTTTCCTGCAGAACGTTTACAATCCAGATCACAGCGACTCCAAAAGCAAGAAGAACTACACAAACCTGCTTCTTCCTACGCGCAGTAGCTCTCTAGCAAGACACAGGAGGTTTCAGTCGATTCCACTCGTGCAAGGAAACTTCTCTGACAAATCAAACAGGCCTTTGGCTGCAGTATATAGTTCCTTCCTCCTCGCACATACCAGCCTCTCCCAGTAATGCAGGGACAGAAGCACTAGGTGGCAAAAAAAGCCAACAGGTCCTTATTAGTTACACTCTGGAAATGAGCATTAACATACCTATAACCTTTCAGGTAGTTTAGTAACCACGATGGTGGGTATCAGCCCGTATACCCATCAGCATGGTTTGTTGTTCCCAGTGAGGGAATGGAAGGGAGGGCTCACAATTAGGGAAAGAAAAGGGGAAGAAAGGGGTTAAACCCCAAACTGTTACTGAATAAACGTTACCGAAGTACAAACAGCATCTTGCTGGATTTCTGCACAGTTTCCTTCCTGGTCATGGCAGTGTAATAAAGCATCAAAATAAACAGTAATCCAAAAAAAGTGGCCAGCATTGGTCTGTATTTCAGATGAGAAACATCTGCAGGGGTAGATCAGCAGATCTTTTCTCTGTTTCCTGAATAATTAGTTGGACAATGCCCCACTCTTATAGATAAAATTATTCTCCCAGCCTCTTCTATCACCTCGTAAATTAAATCCATGTTTTTGAAAAGGAAGGAGAAAAAAACCCAATCAATAAATATCTCTAGATAAATAAGAGCAAAACACTCCCTTGGATGTAGTTGAGATGCCTTCATGAGTGTTTCCTATACAGCCCTTCTCATTTCTAGCTGCACTTTTCTCAAATGGATTGGGGTTGGGGGTGAAAATCCACCCCCAAATGCTTTAAAATTTAAAAATAAGGCTGTAATTTTTCCTATCCTAAAATTAATATAAGAGAATAGTAGGATTAGACCAATGTATTAACTGTCTGACTTATTACCAGACAATACACAAGGACAGTCTCATTAATTTTGGAACTGCTACTGCCAATTATGAAAGCATTGTGTTTGCCATACACATTGATTAGAAAAGCTGTTTATCTGAACTAATAAAGCAGTAAATGAGCTGAAATTGTCTTTTCTTTATTTTTAATATGATAAATGGAATAAACTATGAGTACATCTGTTCCAAGCCTCTTTCCCGCAACGTTATGTCTGAAAAGCCTGAAAAATGTTCTTTTCTATTCCAACATTTCAAAGTAATGATTTTCTGCAAAGCATCACCTACAAAACATCCATCAGTGCTTACACAGTTTAATCCTCATTCTGCATTTAGTTCAGTTTCTGTACATGGGGAAGCGAAGACAAGCATCAGCCTACAAATAAACGGTGGGTATTGCAGCCCATCGACCTGGCAAACACCCCTCAGCACCCTCCATGGCTCAGCCATGTGATCACACTCTCATCAGCCAAGGCTTTGGTTGAGGAATCCTCCCAGGGGAAGGCTGGCAAAGGCCCACAGAGCTTGGACCAAAGCCCAGCCCGGCTCCCCAGCACAGGGCACAGCTCTGCAAGATGCCACCTGCAAGATGCCAAGAGAGGGAGGACATTTGGTCCCACACCCAACACGTGGATCTGGGGGGATCAGATGCAGGGCTCTGTTTCAAGATGCTTGCTCTAGTCAGAGCCCTGGGAATCCACTGGCACGAGCAGACCCTTCCTCACTCAATACCGTATTTCCCCTGCAAAAACCAGCAAATGGGCTTCCCAGCAAACTCCATCTGCAGATGAGGTGTGACAGGAGGAGTTTACCCAGTGCCCATGGAGGGGCTGCAGCTGCACAGCCCCCAGCCCAGGGACCCTCCATCCCACCTCCCTGCAGCACCTCACCTCCAGGTTTCCAGGTTGAGCAGTCCTGACTAATTTCTTTCAGAAAAATCCATGCAACAATAACAGGAAGAAGCCAGAGAGCTAGACATCATGCTCTATTTTGACTACAAAATTATTTTTCCTCTCCCATTATTACTATTTTTTTTTTCTTTTTTTTCTTTTTTATCCAAACCTTGCTGCTTGGGTCTCTGAGCCTCCCCCCAGCAGGACAAACCCCCGGTCATCCTGGATAGGGATACACACAAGAACTACTATTTCAAAAGCATTGCCACCAAACAGCAAAAGAAAGTCCAGCCAGAAATCCATGTGATACTGCAGCAGTCTTTTACTCTAGTGAGATGTCAAACTACTGTATTTTTAACCTCAGGTTTTGCCCAGCAGCTGCCAATGACCGAGCACATTCAGGCAAATTCGTAGTCTGGTTTCGGGATCTCCTAGGATCAGTTCAGCAGGAGCTGGGGATGCAGACCTGCTCCCTGCACCACCTCTGAAGAGGGGCTTAGGAAAGGAGCAAATAGAGGAGAAAGATAAATATCAGCAGATAATGAATGCCTTATTTTAGGCTGTGATCAAACAATTTGCTTTTCTGAAAAGTTGATTTTTGGGGTGGGGAGTTTGGTTTGGGGTGGTTTTTTGTTTTGGTTTGGGGTTTTTTTTGGGGGGAGGGGGTGTTTGGGTTTTTTGTTTTGGTTTTTTTGTTTTTTTATTTGTGTTTAGTGGTTTTTTTAGGGCAGTCACAGTGAAGTTTCTACATAAAGGAAAAGCAAACAGCTGAAGAGTCCTCCCTGGGCTTTGATCCTCCCTGCAGAGACTAAACCGTGAAGTGTTGGTTAAAATCCTAATCCGATTTAAAGCTCCTTCTGGATGTGTTAGCGGGGGAAGTGCTGGCTCTCGCTGCCCTGTCCAGCCCAGGTTTTCAATGCTATGTTTACTCTGCTTGTGTAAAAACAGCATCCCCCTCCAAGGCAGTTGCTCCTTTGACCAAAAACACCCACCCAGAGATAAAGCTCATTTGAAAAGGACAGTTAATACATCTCTTTATTTGGGTACCCTTTGCTCCCTAAAGAAAGACTCATTTTCTCAGAAGAGGTAACAACACAGAATCATAGACCTGTGTGGGTTGAAAGGGACCTTTAAAGGCCATCTAGTCCAACACAGAATCATAGAACGGTAGGGGGTGGAAGGGACCTCTGGAAATCATCGAGTCCAACCCCCCTGCCAGAGCAGGGTCACCCAGGGCAGCCCACACAGGAACAGATCCAGGGGGGGTGGAAAGTCTCCAGA
>WTSP01019301.1:0-16437 GCA_025331215.1 Actenoides lindsayi | reverse complement strand
TCTGGCGATCATCGAGTCCAACCCCCCTGCCAGAGCAGGGTCACCCAGGGCAGCCCACACAGGAGCAGATCCAGGAACATGTGCCACTGGACTGTGATGGGGAGGGAAGGGGACCCCTCACCGGCTCCCACCAGTGAAGCTGGACTCTGCAAGCTCCCCAGATCCCTTGCTGCATTCCGTATCTCCAAAGTCAAGCAGGAAAGGCAATCCCTGTGCACATCCTCCAGGGCTGGAACACGTAGCATTTGCCACCTCCACCTCCTCTCTAACACATGATCAGAGGGTGGTGGAAGGGCTATCAGCACTGCCCCACACCACGGGGCTAACTGCACTCACTGTCAGGCAGTCCAGAAAGCCCCAACTCCTTGAAAGAGAACAGAATACCTGTGGTGGCAATATTGCAGAATCAGCCAGTTTCTGTTGACTGCTAATTAATGAGTTGCTGGAGCTCTGTGCAGCTCCTCAGTAACTAATCTCACAGCCACATAGAGCTGGGGAGCACATTTTAAGCAAGAGCAAGAAGCCTGTGAATTGGATAGTTGCTTAACATGTGGTTCCTGCCCTGAGCACCACATGGACACCCAGGGCACGAACATGTACCTCCGGTCATGGAACACCAATCCCAGCACGAAGGATGCTCAAGTAACCTGCCGTAGCAGGTACCAGAACCACCAACCCAACGCTCAACCCGGGCAAAGCCCTGGAGCTCACTGCAACACGATCCTGGCAAGAGGAACGAGCGGCTCTCACACCAGCTCTGCTAAAGAGCATTGCTGTGATGTGGATCTGGATGAAAATTTATCTTCATCTATGTTGAACTCAGCACATAAAACTATTTCTGCTTTTTTTTTCCTTTCAAAAATACCACTTTAAAGGGAAACAGTATCAAGCACCCTGCAAAAAACTAAGACAGCTATTGCTGACCAAACTTCAGCTGCTGCGTCCTTCCCCTGCTGAGGAAGGAAGGAAGGCAGCTTGTTCTTGGGAAAATGGGATGCCACAACCCACCTGCCCGCCCAGCACCTCTGCAGGGCCTCCACCATTCCACCCTGGTCCTCAGCAGGTGCTTGGGGACCAGCAGTGCCATCCGAAAGGCTTCACTGAGTAGGTCTGAGACAAACCATTGGATGGATGTTTTGAGGCTTAGGAAAAGACACAGGTACGAGGAGCAGGGAGAGATCAGAGGGACTCGTTTCACTGCAGGGCTGAGCTCGGTGCAGGCTTTTAGCGTCAAGGGAGCACACTGCAAAGCCTAACGAGCCAGGTTGTTTTGAGAGCACAAAGTGTCCTTATTCTTCGCAAAATGGAAAATTTGTAAGATGTCCACAGGCAAGCCAAGGAAAACACAAAGTGCGTGCCTGCCGTGGCACGGGGGCACAAACACCGTTATTGTCAGCAGGACAAAGTCGCACATCAAGCCGCACAAACCACCAGAATACAGGATTCCTGAGTTTAAAGAAGAAAAGCCTGTCAAAGTGGGCCATGCTTGGGGCCAGGGCAAGCACGACTGCCTTCCTTCATAGGGTACGGTTCTGCCTGCCTTTCTTTTTGGGCAGGAAATGGGATCTCACTTCGTATCAAGCAGTATCTGTAATTTGAAAGTACAACAAAAAACAGCCACAAATGTCTGAATAGGCTCCAGCGACCCTAGACAACCCATCACTCCCCCCCAGGCACCCAAGAGCCCAGCCAAAAGCCACCAGCACCTGCAGCTGGCACTTGCCACCAACCCCCGGCAGATGCAGCACCACGGTAGAGCACCCTCTGCCATCTCCACCTCCAGCTGCACACAGAGGGTCCAGAGGACATCCGGGAGATGAGAGGCTAAATCACAGGATGGCGGTGGTTGGAAGGGACCTCTGGAGATCATCTCGACCAATCCCTGCTACACCAGGAGCCGCACAGCCAGAACAACAGCCCTGGCTTCAAAGGGTTTACGAAGGAGAAAAACAGGAACTGTAAAGATTTAGGATCCTCACATCTGGATTCTGTCTTTGTAGCAGAATAAAACAAAGCTGTGGTCCAACCTTCTTTGGTCAAGCTAGGATCAGAAGATGAACGCACACATCTCAGCTCGGTGTGCCATCATTTTCTACACATACTGTCCACTAAGAGATTGTTAGAACTGGAGATTTCAACAGGAAAACTAAGGCCCCAGGACACCGGGACCAGAAATGTGCTGGCTGCTGGCAAGACATCAGAACAGTTTCCTTGGCTGGAGCCGAAACGCAGCGATTTTGCCTTGGAACTGTTTATAAACCCTGGCTCCAGAAAGGCTTAAAGGCTCGATGTGATCGTTCATATAGCAGACCCCGGTCGGGAGGACGCAGGTTCCGGGGAGATGGAGCAGTGTGGCTCCTCGGGGGGTGAGAAACGCTCTCCCACGTGCCAGTGCCTATTTAGCCACGTTACCGGATCCCAGCTTGCACGTGGTCTAAGAGCTGCTTCAGCCCAACAATTAATTACTTCATGTTTTTCAGAATATTTCAAAGGTAGGAAGAGGGGAAATGCAACAGGAGGAACCTCCCCTCGTCGCAAGAGCAATTTTTAAAGCGCAAACTGACCTTTACTTCAGGAGAATGTGCTTATGTGGCAAAAAATGTCACTTGTTTTTGGGGTGGTTTTTCTGTAGCGATCTCCTTTCAAACAATTAAAATACACACCCACACCATATGCAAGTACGCAAGTCAAAAAATCTCTGCTTTACATCACGCACAGCACTTTTAAATGACATCTCCTTTTTCCGGGGTGGAAAATCACAGTCAGCATTTGTATATAAATATTATTACACAGCTTGAATGTACAAGCCAGGAAACAGAGACTGCTGCATGACAACGTGCTAAAAATTCCTTGCTGCATTTTTTTTTGTTACGTTCAGAAAGCAGCACTGTTTGTACAGTAATTCCATTGTCACACACAGCGCCGAGCTCACGGCAACCGGCCACGTGCACAGCTACGGAACCAACGCTTCAGCCTAAAAAACCAAGGCCAAAGGCACGTAGGAAATTGTCTCCCCACCTTGTGATGCTGATGTGCTTGCTCTCCGCAAAATTACCGGTTAATTTAACCCGTGCATGCATTAAATCCCAGGCTATTGTCTCACGCTGCCTACACGTATGCCTATGAACAGGGATACTTTAATTAGGAGTGTGAGTGTGTCCTTCAGAAAGAAACAGACGAAGGGACCATGCTGGCATTTCTTCTCTTTAAAGTAATAATAATATTACTTGTCTTAATAAAATTATTTTAATAATGAACAAGATCCTAATTTCTCCCAGGAGATTTTAACTCACTATTCCAGGGCTAGAGAGACAGCAGTTTAGAAGTCCAGGGCTTTTCCATCGCCGAGCAACAAACGACAAAACCTGAGATTGAAATCTCCACCCTTCAGCTCGTCAAATCCTAATCCCCCCGTATCAAATGGTGAACTCCGCTGCTAAAAATTCCCCAAGCTGGCCTAGGCGAGCTCTTGAAGCATCCATAAATAGTGGTTTGTTTTTTGAAAGCCACACACTTCCCTGTGTCCACAATGTGCTGTTTGACTTTGAAAACAAAAACACTTCCACTGGAGATACAAACTGTTCCATTTAAAAAGTCTATCTAATCCCAAAGGCATGAAAACCTTAAATGGGGATAAACCACGTCCAGAACAAGCCTACCACCAGCATCCTACTGACAAAACACTGAGCACTTTTTGGGACGCTGCAGCATTCACATTAAATAATTTCTGTTTGTAAGCATTAAGATCAGCAAATACAGGGTAATAAAAGAAACTCATCGCTAGCAGAGACACACCACAGGAATTAGCAGAGTGTGCAAGTGCAAGACAAGCCCTGGTCAGGGTTGTCCCTCAACAATCCCACAAGGTTCCTGATGGACAAAGCAAAAGTAACTTTAGCACCTTTGACAAGTCATTTCAGGGTTAATAAGAGACCTTGGGACAAAAAAGGGACGTGGGACATCCTCTTAACGTGTTGGATTTATTTTTTTTTAAGGAAAAAAAAAAAAAGCATGGCTGAGTGGGAAGGTCCCTTTTGGGATGCAGTAAACAGGAGAAGTGGAATAAGGTGACAGTTTCCATTCAACCTCTGGTTTCTCTGCTCTACCAGTTTCACTATAAATCGATAAAGGACAACAGCAAATCCGTCCCCGCGCTCATTGGAGCTTCAGACCTCAGAGCCCTCCACCTGGGAGGCCACAGGATGAGGGCTCCTGTCTGAAGTACCCCAGGGGTCTCATCAGTAGGACAAATCCACATCATTTTATTCATCGTATCACTAAATTTGTCTAGACACGGCAAAAAGCTATGAGGGCTCCCTGTCCCTGCAGCTGCCCAGCTCCTGTCAGGGATATCAGTTAGCAGGTCACCTACCAGAATTTAACACTGCTGACAATTTTTGATTGGATTATGAAAATTCAGAGTCATTTCCATTCCATTTCTAATGACCTTGATAATTAAGACAAGTTTCGAGGTGAAGTCTCAAGTCTCTTTCGGCACGTGCTTTAATGAAAAGGAATTCACAAAACCAAAGAACATGCAGGTCAAAATCTCTGCAAATAACTCTTCCCTTCTAACATGAATCCCTTCAAAGAACATCGGACATAATTCAGTAGTCTTGCAAAGTGTTAGCACACATTAGATGCTCAGAGGACTTCACTTCTAACCTGAAAAAGCAGGGTTTAGTTTGGACTGAAGTATAAGTCTCATGATTCCTGTAACCCTGGGGAGATAAGTCCTTACATATTTTTACATCAGTTTCTCATTTTCCATTTCCTGAACAGTTTCCTTTTGTCCCTCAGATAAGAAAAGCTCCTGCACCGCGCTGTGCACCAAAGCGTTTGTGAAGACGTGCACAAGGACTTCAGAGTATTTTCCCTCAGAGGAACTCGACCGTCACGTCCCATTACACTTGAAATTCGGGCTATTTTTGCCCGTGTGCATCATTCGACGCTTGTCCTCATCGGCTCTCTCCTGCCAGGATGATGACTAACTTTCTCCCTTCACTTGTTCCCTCCACCCCTGAGAACATTCGCGTCCATCTGGAGTTTCTCACAACAAAATATTTTTAAGCTAACCAAAACACCGTAAAAGAGGATCAGCAAACTCCACTCGCTCGTCCCCACATCCTCCCAAGTCTCGGCTCGCGACGGCACCAGCCTCACAGCCCTGGGCTGGAGCTGCAAAGCCAGTGCCCTTGACCTGGGAGAGGCTCCCACTGATGACAATGCTACTCTGCGGAAACCCTCTTCCAATCAGGGTCTGTACAGGCCTCTTCTTAATCAATCAGATCCTGTTCATTGTCTACTATTTAATTCAACTTCATATTTTAAAAGAAACGATGGAGAAACCCACCTTTCCTCAAGCTCCAAGCTGTACAGCCTCACTTCATCTCCCCATCCCAGCAGGAAAACAAGGCTCTGGAGGATGCTTTACCCAAATTATCCATATTCCACCTAAAGAATAGAAAGAAAAGCTAAGGAGAGCCAAAACCAAAAGGATGCTATCAATCGAACATGAATTAATTACATTAATTATCAAACGGGAACCGAACAAGATGTAACAGTGCTAAGCTGCAGCAGAGGACACAGATATTGAGGTGGGGGAAGATCCTGACGACCCAGACTGGTGCAGCAGGGAGAGCAGGGGGAAGGCAGGACAGCCAGGTCACAGACAGCCCAGACGGGCCTGGAAATGCAGCTGCTGGGAAGGGCTGAGAAGCAACTGCAGCCTGCACAGGGGTGATGTGTGGCCCAGCACCCCCAAAGGGCAGCAAGCCCCGAGCTGCTGGCTTCTCCCCACCACAGTCCCGTGTTTTGGTCTTGCTGCACATCCTCCTCCAAACCTCACAGCCAATATCGCATTTAAATAATTAACAGTTGGCACTGGCAAAGCGATACAAAGGTGACCACTTCCCACCCCCAAATGGTACCAGCTTGCAGAAGGGCTTCACACCCCCACCCCTCTGCTGTGTTCAGGTTCCTCTGACGGCAGCCAGAATTCAGAGCTGGAACCCTCCAGTCACCCATCTGTCCAGACCCGGCTTGGTGCTTCCCCACCTCCCCTCCACAAGGACAGAGAAACAGGTCTTGTAAAAGCAAGCTCATTAATTTCAAATACTATCTGCTGCTGTTCATTAGTAGCCAGGGCTAATTACCACACTGAGGAAATGTGTCACCCTAAATGTGTTGCCCAAAGTACTGGTCTCGAGGCTGCTCTGACATCAGTAAGATGACCAACCCGCAGGAAGAAAGAAAAACTCTAAAGAGAACCAGTAATAGCAGAGAGGAAGAACATGAAGGTGCCCAAAAAAGATCTCATGAGTAACAAAGCAAGAAAAAACACAACAACTTTTTGAGATCCATTAAAGGCAAATCATTAAACATTCAGTTTTCTTTCTGCTGCTGTTTTCTATTTCCACATTACAGCTCCATTAATTAGGCAAAGCTACAGGAACTGATGGGTATTTTGACATAGACCACTGGACTTGGCCCAGCAGAACTGTCATAACCTTTTGATATACGTTAGGGCTGCTGGGGGCTTGGGGGGGGTCAGGTAAAGAAGACCAAAAAAAGAAAAAAAAACAAAACAAAACCACTAAGCCCCAGCAGTTCTGTGAATGGTAACAGGTTAAGGCCACAAAGCAAAGTGATTTTCTTAAGTGTTAAAAAAAAATTTTAAAAATTCCTTTAAAATCATATATTTTCCAGTCTATAACTTTTTAATGGATATAATCTGGGTATTTTCAAAGTAGGGACAGGAGGAAATTAGTCAGGAAAATATTTAAGTGTTAGACTATGGTAATTATATACAAGTATGTGACTCGGTAATACCCAGCAGTACTTCAAAGAGGGAAGGGCTGAGTTAATTTTGTTCTACTGCCATGCCCTGTGGAAGAGTAAGCGTATGAGGGACGGAGAAATAGGGGGATCGGAGCTGCTCGTGCAGGGAGAGACAGACCCTCCCTCACCACCGTGGGTCTGGGGGTGAGGCCAGCGGCTCCCCGGAGTCAACGCTAATTCAGAATGAACTTGCACCAGCTCCTTGAGCAACGTGACCTTCCAGAAGGAGCTTTACCTTGGAGGGAAATCACTGGCTCATAACTTGTTTCAGGAGTTATAAATCATTAATAAAATGTTACATTTCGTTCTTTTCAACCGTAGTCCGCGTTACAAATACACACATCACATCAAAAATTAAAACTGGTTAAAAATTGCAGTGTAGGGATGGAAACAGGAGCCACACAAACCATATTATTGTGACAGGACACAAAGGAGTTATGGTTAAAATACACAGTTAATCATCACCAGTCCTGGGGAAACAGCAAAGTGCTGCAACACAGAATGAGTTTATAGTGCACACACAAAAAACACCCCTCAACCCAAACCCAATATTCTTCCAGCAGCACAGCCCCCGCAGCACACGGACACCATCGCCAGGGATGCCTCTGCATTTTAAACCTGAACCTCAGAAATCACAGCATTTCTGTGAACTGATCTCTGTTAACTACTGCAGCAGCTGAGCTGGAATTCTGTATGCTCCTTTTGGCTGCAAGCTTCATAAACTTAAGTGCAGAAATGCAACAGGAAAGAACCAGCAGCAGTGCCTTGGCAATCCACGGCTTGTGAGCCCCAGTGATTGACATACTTGCACTGTAGCTCTTTTTAAAGAAACAGCCCCAATCTTACCCACAAATCAAAACTGATGGCCCACAAAAGTGTATTTTAGAGCCAAAACCAGATTACTTAACTGAAGAGACCTGGGAGATGATTTTGCTGTCATCTTTTTTTCAGAGGAAGCTCCATTCTACAGAAGGGAAAATTAAAAAACCATCACAGTAACTTACTGGAGTTTTTAGGGTGATGCAATTAATTCAGCATGGCTATTAGTGACCAGCATCCCTGTCTGTATTAGGTGGGAGGGATATATCTTATCCCTGACAAAATAAAGATGGATTTGCTGTCTGCTTTTGATTACTTCATTGTAATATATGTGCAAAAAAAGGTTAAGTGATTGCTTTGCTGTTCATTAATTACATCATTTCTAAATAGAGCCTTGCAGTGAAAAATTATATGGCATTTTAGGAAAGAGTTGCAGCATTTTAGGAAAGAGTTGTAGCTTTTTCTATTCAAAATACAACAAGCGAGGGTTTGAGGGAAGGATGCAGCATTTTTTCAGGCTGCTGTCAATAATTTGTAGCTCTCTCTAAGGACTAGTGCAGGAGAAGTGAGAACAATCCCCATACTTGGGTTTTTCAGGCTCAGCTTGGCCTGCTATAGCAATACGAACACCAAAAGGCCCGTAAAGAGCTGCTTTATAGCCACAATGACTTTTAATGTCAGTACTTTTCCACAATGTTGCTTTGTTTGCCAGGGAACATAATTACCTCCATATGAAAATTCATTTTCTTAGTCACAAGTAAAGCGAGAGGGTTTAGAGAAAAGTGCTGTGCCAGGTAACAGGCTGGTACCATCAGTTCTTCCTCGGCATATAAAAAAATAAAATAAATATATATACACCAAGTTTCACAGGCCTATAAATCCGTTAGGAAAGACAATTTCCAGCTGTCCCAGGCCCAATGGAGAAGGGAGGCTGTGCCGTGATGGGGACCACCTTCCTCCGTCAGCATCATTGCCCACATCTGGCAGCAGCTGGGCCACTGGCCCAGTGACAAAGGGGACAAGAGCGAAGCCTCAGGCAGGCCCAGGGAGGGTTTACATGATTTGGGGTAATTCAGGAGTAGATTTGTTAAAAACCTGCTGGGCTGGACACTGCCATCAGAGCTTGGGCTGCCCCCATGGCTCCTACCCAATGGGTTCCTGCATCCCATAAGGCTCCACGTGTCCAGTGGGGACGTGGGACAGAGCAAGCGTTACATTGGCATTATGAAGTTGCAGGATGGTCACCATCCCTGTGCCTGCCCTGCGCAGACCCGACGTCTAATTGCACCCCCCCCAGACGTGGGGTGCTCTGCAGAAGGAGCCTCCTCCTTGTCACGTCTCAGGAGACCTGGGGCCAGGGCTCCCAGGCACTCAGAGAGAATGTGGAGAGCAACACTTCCACTGCCCTGAAAATATGTTTGCATTTGTTCACTTAGTTGCTAAAAATGCTCAAGTCACATGGGAACGCCTGGGAATGCAGCCCAGGAATTTCGTTTGTAAGCAGAATTGTGTTTCTGGAGATTATTGACCTGAACCGTAAATAAATATTCAGGAAAAAATAGAAATATTCACAATTTATGGTCCTTGAGACGATCTATTCAATCAGAAACAGTTGTGCATGTTTCCCATAGGGCCCTCACTGATCTACAACCAAGTGGCCGAGTCCCATAGATTGGAAAATAACCCAGAGCCCTTCCACAGATCCTGTTTCAGACCTGGAGCCTATGATGGGAAAAATCCATATCTCAGATTTACAGAGTCTCTGCCTGATAACAAGCGCTGTTCCTCTGCCAGCTGGGCAGCAGGAACCATCACAGCAGCTTCAGAATCCTGTTTATTCACTACAACCAGACCCTATCCACCCTCTACCCGCAGGGATTTCTACCTGTGCAGAACAGACAGTCAAAAATCTGTATTCTGGTAAAGTACCAGCCTCTGAATTTGCATTTACCTCAATGGAATTTTTTCTCCCAGTGAATGGCAAATTGCTCTGATACAGCGAGTTCAGATTTCGAGCCTAGGAGACAGCCAGCACATGGCAAACACGAGCAGAAAACATCTTCCAACCAGCAAAACTTGGAAAAGCGAGTGCAAAAGATGGTACAAGGAGGTGGAACTAAAGTTGCTGGACAAGTCGGATATGATTGCTAAAAATGAAGTATAAAACCTGATACTTCAAAAACAAAACAATACAAACAAACAAAACCAACCACCACCACAAAGCCTTATATACAAACCTACAACCCAATAATCCAACTAATTCCCAACCGGGAATCCCATTTCATCAGTGGCAGTTAATTGCAGGTGTCCAGAGATTTAAAAGTGCCAGCACCATCCCATCACTTTCATACCGAGCAATTAGATATTCTTTGGAATTACAGGTAAAACAACATGGTTCTGCTCACTGCTATGGTGGACACCTAACATACCATGTTGAAGTATGAGGTTAGTATTATACTAAAGTGTAAGGTCAATATTATACCTACAGATTCAAGTGTATACGAAAAAAATAGTAAAACAATTTTTGCCTCTCAGTGGTGGTGATCCCAAACTTAATCACAACTTACGAAAATCCCCTTCCAAAGGAAGTTGTTTGGCCAGAGCTTGTTATTCTGTCAAGTAACGCACCCGAGTGAAGGAGAGAGGTCAGTTCTGATCTTGATTTTTGACCCAATAGCTGCAAGAATTACTTTTTATCTCCTGCTTGTACCAAATCTGAGTGAAATTGCAGAAGAAGCAGGCCAGCAGGAGCCAAAAGGAAGCTCCTGTTGGTCTCTTTAGAAGGAGCAGATCACAAGGCATTGGATTGGGATATAGAAGGACTGGCACCGTTTTCGCCCTGGATGCTCTTTGCTCATTCAGAATCCCCCCATCACCACCACTGAAGAATCCCATTTCCCCATCCTCCTCACAAAGACCAGCTTTCCAAATCCCTCGTTACCTTTCACTTGACACTTTACGCCCTTTTACCCCACCTTGCTGAGCTCATGGTTTCATTAACGATGTAGGCTTAGTGACAATTGCTCATAAACACCAAATTATTCATGTAAAACCAGGTCAATAATTATGAAAAGCTGAAGTGAATTACCAAAGGAAAGTGAATCACGACTGCAGCAAGCAGAGGTGCCGGTGTCCCGCGGGCTGCTGCCAGGAGCCAGGTGCCAGTGCTAGAAACCTCCTGAAAATAACCACCAGTGACACCCGCCTTGGAAAACAGCTCCCCTTGGTCCCAGCCCGACATGGCACAGCTCCCCATCACCTCGGGGCACACCCAGCTTGGGCCTCTGTGGCACGAGGCGATGGAGAGGGAGGACTTGCTGTTTTCAGAGCACAACTTCCCAACTGCAGCAAGCGATTGCTGTGCTGACTTGTGTTTACGTTTGCTTCACGATCTTTATTTAAACCACTCGGAAGGAACTGGGACAGCATTTCACACCACAGACCGTGGCTGCAGCACCAGTTCAAGACTGAAGAGCATCTCTTCTAGTTGACTCAAATACTCTCATCTTTCCTGAGCCGATGCCCCCAAAGCTGAATTTCCATTCCTGATGTTAGAACTTAAAAATAACACCGCCCGTTTCCATAGCCAGGTAAGGCCACAGAGCAGAGCTGCGAGGGAAGGAAGGAAATGAAGCACAGTTGGTGTTAATTATGCAAAACAAGATGTGACTTCAAGGATGTGAGTAAGGGCTGGATACAAGCAACAGGTGCCTGATAAGGGAGAGGAAACCCAGACCTTTCATCCGTGCCGCAGAAGCGGACAGCGGCGACAGCTTCATTTGTAACAGAGATAACGATGCTTAGTCACCTCCAGGGTGGATTAAGAGGTTCATGAAGTAATTTCACAATGAGAAGAGGAGATGCTCTGCCCTGTGGCTGTCAGGGAGAGGCCCCCACCATGCGCTGGGGCATTTCAAGGCATAGAGATAAAGCTTGGGAACACTTTGAAGATGTATTGCTGTGTGGATGGGCCCAGCACCCCCTCCACCCACCACAGATACAGGGTCTGCTTCAGCATCCCTCCCTCCCTCCCTGGGTTACAACTGTGAGCTTCTCTCTTACTTCCCACAGAGGCTGGGGGGATGAAATCCAAAAGGGAGCTCCTGAGCAGTGGTATCTCCTCAGGGAGCAATACGCTCAATCATTTCCAGTCCTCCCAGACTCTGCTAATCTGAAAAGCTCGCAAACAGAGCCCTGCATGAGTTGCACCCAAGCCTAATATCTCTGCATCTAAGCAGGCACTTCTGTTTTGTGTTTGGCACCTGGTTTGTAGCACCTGATTTCTGCTTGGCATCTCAACAGGGCCCTGGTTCAGGTGGTGACTGGTAGCCCACGACACCACTGCCAACGGAGCACTTGCCAGTCTGCCAATGTTTTTGTCATTCTGCACCTACTCCCCTTGTATTTCTTTCCAGGCATGAAAGACCAGTAGAGTAACTGCTGTTAGCAATGCACAAAGGGAGAAGAATTCCCATAACAACACCCAAACAATCTATCAGCCATATGTATGACAAATATTTGGCACAATACACCAGGAAATTTGTCGGTAGACCTGACTCTTCCTACTCTGTCTATGGTTAGAAACAGCCCAAGTGCCAAGCACACCAGAAATAGATGATGCTACCCTAGATGGATTTTGCAGCAAGGCATTTCCGTGCAAGGGGCATATCCCCTGAGTGGATTAAAAGATAAAGATCCAGTTATCCAGGGTTTATGAACTATTTCCAAGAGGAGATTAAAAAAAAATGAAATTCCTTTTTCTCATTTTTTAATAGGAAATTTCAATCTACAGTTCCCATCCTTCTAACAAACACAGAAATAGTTAAGTAAATACCGAGAAGGAAAATTTCCCCTCCTGGTATCACCAACATATGGCAAAACCACCAGTAAGGGTATCCTTTGGTTTCAGGGGACAGGGACAGGTTTAAAAACCACCTCTTCTGCGATAATTTGAGCCCGCTGCCGGCAAATTAGAAAATTCCACACGCTCTATCAGTTTGGGCAGGGAATCAGCTGCTGCTTTGCGCAGGAGTGCTGCTTGCGCACCGACTTCCCGTAAGCCTCCGGACACCAGCCAGAAAGGATTTGGAGGTACAGGAAAACCTCAGCAGATAAAGCCCACACAGCTGCTCTTGATCCAGCTTAAAGACAGTAAAACGCCAAGCGACCAGCGGGTTGGGACAGAACATGGCTACACGTTCAGAACGCCTCAGAAGCACACGTTGCGCGTTCCCCAGGGGGTTGCACTTTCACTTCACTAAATTGCCTGCATATTTGCTTTTTTCTGATGGTAGATTAGGAACCCTGCATTTCCTTAAACCGCCAGCTTTTGGCCAAGACACACACGCCCTTCCTGGAGCCCTGCCAGCCCACACTCGCAGAAGCAGCCGATCTGGAGAGCCACGTTCCGAGCCCAGGAGCCAGCTACTGCCGGGCACCCACCGTAGACCCGGCTCTCCCAGGCCGGGCAGGCGGGAGCACAGAGGAAAAGAATAAAGTTTTCTGAGTAGCCTGACCCCTCCGAACTCAGCCCAGGGTTCAGCCTATGGCATTTTGTTAAATATACAATGATTTTGTCACCGTGAAAAGTGCACATTTGAAAGCACAGAGAAGTGCATGTTCCACTTAACATACCCGATTGTAAAAGGAACTTTTTTTTTTTTTTAAAGGAAGGGAAAAAGGAATATAACGTTACAAACGTGGGTAGTAACACACATTCCTCTAAGGCAGACCCAACTCCTGAACCCTGAAATGCCCGTGGTCTCTCAGAGCCAGGTTATGCATATGCTACACAGAGCAGGACAGATAGCCTTCATGTGAAAGCATTAAATATTCTCTATCCATGGTTCCTGTTCAGTTGACTGCAAAGTGTTTAGCTAGATGATGATGATGATGATAAGTATTTTCTATCCTCACCGGGAAGGAAAAAAAGATGGGCTGATATTGCAGGTTCCAGAAACAAGCAGTATTATATTTGCTGGACAAATACTTTGCTGCTCTATGCAGTTTCAGTAAAACAAGTAATATGACCTCAACCTGACAGTCAGAGTAACACAAAGCCCTAAGGAAAATAAGGATGTAGCCCGTCACAAAGCACAGGCAACTTTCAGCTTTTCCAAGGATATTCAAGAACGGAATCAAAGCATTTACTGGCAATGCAGTTGCAGCAGCTCCACAACTCATCCCAAAGAAGAAATCACGTTCAAAAACATTACAGCCATTTCAGAGTTTAAATGTACATGAAATGAATAAGCAACTAATTTCCTGCACAAGAAGGGAAGGTGGAGCAGGGTCTCCCTGGTACTGCCATCACACACAAACACATTACCCATCTCAGGGTACATGGTATTTCTCTTAAAGCATCAGCTTCCAGAATCCTCCCTGGCGCTCTTGATCAACCCCACCGAGCCCTCGCTACAAGGACAGTCTCCTCCTCACAGGCAGTGGCACAATCTTCTTTGTCCTGGAGAACGAGGAGCTCTGAGGGGGCAGAGCCAGGCGGGTGGCAGCGGAGGGCAGAGCCTCCAGCCCTCCCACGCACATCACATCCCATCCCACCCCAGCTCAGCCGCGTGTGCAGCTTCGGCTCCTCCTGTTTGCAGAGGAAAGTCAACGAGCCCAGCAGCTCCAGAGCACAGATCATCAACCCCCCCCCCCCCTCCTGCTGGGGGCTTCGCTTCAGTACCCCACAGCTCAGCTGCCGAATCCCACCCCCAACCAGGGCCCACTGGTACCAACAGGGAGAGCAGCTTAGAGGAATCCCCAGGTGCTTCCAGGCCATACACACCCGAGCATAGCAAACAGGCTAAGCTCTAGCAAGAAACGTCTCTGTCCTTAGGGGAAGAATGAGTCAAATATGTTTTCATCATGTGTTAGGGATAGAGGCAGAAGGAAGACGAGGTGAATTAGCTCAAAGATTTACCATTTCGGAATTCTATGTTAAAAAGGTTTCCATACAATTGGAGCAATATTCTGAGTTTTCTCCCTTGGAGTTTTCTCTCCCTAGATCCATCCGCCCAGTCTCCCTTTCACCCTCACCCCTACACACAAATAATTTTTATTTCCTCTTTCCAGTTTTATTGCCAGGGCTTTTGTCAAGAGCGTACAGTCTCGCTGGGCTTTGCCTGTAACTACTGTGTAATTACAGTGTCAGCCTTCTGTGCTACCACACAGCAGCCTGCAGTTGCCACACAGGCTGCCGGAGGCTCGTGGGGAGACATTTACTGTACTGCAACAAAGGGCTTCCCCTGCACGCACTGTACGCCCAGCCTTGAAATACAGAATTCACCAGTCGTGTATTAAAAACCTTTAATTCCGAGGGGCTTGACTCTCACCCGACTGCAATGTTACAGCACACTCGCAAAACTCAAGGCTCAGAATCCGTGCACATGCAAGCGTTGTAAAACGATGGGATCAGAGCAGGGTTGGTTTTTTTTGCTCAGGCATTTTAGTCTCTCAGCTTTGAGCTGGCTTCCCGATGAAGATGTCACGTCTCCCCCCCCCCTATATAAGCTTTTTAAAAATTGCATTCTCTGCCATCATCCATTTACTTGCCAGTTATCAAAAATCATAGACACAGAACTTCTATGCTTGCCTGCCCTTTCGGTATTTTACTGTAAAGAACATTACTTAGTAACAAAGCAACATTTTTAACAATCGCCATGCATTTATTCTCAAAAGCAAGCACTGCTGCTGTGTGTTTGAAGCCTGCTAATATTTTATGTGCCACTCAGATAAGCTGTTCTTTAGAGAGTCTCCTTCTTCTGTCCTTTACTTGTTAAATTGCATTTGTCCATGACCCATGAACGCTGCTCCCACTTGGAAAGGTCTCTGCCTTCAGAGACAGGCACATACGTAACTAAATAGCCTTAGCACACATGCTCTGGGAGAGAGAAATCTTTTCTGGAGGGTGTATCTGCAGTAGCACACAACGCTCGTGTTAGCACTAAATAAATAAATAACAGGTATTTTTTTCAGTGCTTGTACAAGCTTCGAAAAAAAATATATGCCCTAAATATGGCAGGAAATGAGAAGGGGCTTGGTTGGTACTCCAAGAACGACTCTTCACACAGATTAAAAATACATTGTTCTTAATGCATTTTCAGTGTAAAGCAACCTGCTTCTGGGAAGCCCGGAGCGCAGCGACCCAGCCTGCAGCCGCTCCTGCGCCAGCTGGGGAGGGAGATTCTCCATTTGCTGAACGGGAACTGAAGCACATCAATGGACATTTCGGAGCTCTCGACGTGCAGTTGGGGCAAGGTTTTCAGGGGAGCTCAACGTCGAGCAGCAATGATTTGCTAAAGATCATTTGCAAACCTGGCCCCGAGGGCCTGCCTTCACCCTGCCTGCGGAGCACTCGGGGTGAGGTCCAACAGGACTTAGATAAAGCTAAACATGGAAAAAATTGCGAAGCTGAGGAGAGCACAGAAATCGCCTGACTTCCACGGAGCGGAACCGGCTTCCTGCTCTTGCGGGTTTGGGGTAACCCGCACAGCTCTGTCCGACCTTCTCCACCGTCTCGTGAGACAAGAGTCATAAAATAAACCCACGGGTTGCACATCCGATATGCAAACACCGCTCTGGTGCTGCCCGGACATTGCATCCAGTCACGGTTTGCATTTCCACGGAGATATTGCCGGGAAACCGCAGGAGCTGCACCGCACCGCCACAGTCGCCGTGTGCGTGTCGGTGCCGCACCGAAGGGAACGAGCCGCGGGGCTGAACCCAGGGGAACGCAACCGCCAGGAAAAACACGAGCAGCTCCTCCCTCCACGGCCG
>WTSP01019300.1:0-26617 GCA_025331215.1 Actenoides lindsayi | reverse complement strand
AACAGGCTGCCCAGAGGGGTTGTGGAGTCTCCTTCTCTGGAGACATTTAAAACCCACCTGGATGTGTTCCTATGTGATCTGCTCTAGATGGTCCTGTTCTGGCAGGGGGGTTGGATTAGATGATCTTTCAAGGTTCCTTCCAACCCCTAACATTCTGTGATTCTGTGACGTAAAGCAGAAATTGGCAGCAATCTAACGAGGATATGTCAGAACATCATGTCATCTTGCTAACTGAGCAAAGGGAGGCAAACCCAGATTAAGGAGTTAGGTCAAGATCTAGGAGTCACAGTCATTAAGCAAATGAGTGGGTAAAATGACTTGAAAAGATACATATAAAATGTGATAATGAAATATGCATCAACTTAATCAGGATCATCAGAGACAAATCATTCCCTTTTCATGTATTTAAGTGATTCATGCGAATAAAAAATGTTTGAAAAGAAAAATTAAAAGCATAGACTAAGGACAGCAAAAAGGCACTCATGTTCTAGATAGATTTCAAATCATCCAGTCAGCCTTTGATGACAGTTTAAGAAATCTAAAAACGTAACAGTATGGGGGCTACAATGGGTAACATAAAGGTAGGAAGTATTTGGTCCTGGCAAAAATGTCTCAAATACATTTAACAGTGTTACAGAAACACTTCAGGAATTTATATTTAGAAGTGAAAGGTGAATCAATTATTAATGTTTTCTGTGATTCATAAGAGATTTTGTGTACTCTGCTAGACTAAGACCAAGAGGCAGCTTTTACTCCTCTCTTCACTCCCAATATCAGTATCCCCATGATCGTGTCTTCTGAACAGTGAGTTCTCAAACATCCTTTATCCTTAAGGATCATGCCTATGTACGAAGGAATGTTCAGCTCTGAATGGCCACAGTCTCACTGCTCCTGGATTTCCGTCTGGTTACTGTGTTGTTTTAGTCTGCCTTTGGGTCTTAATTTTTCCCCTTCTCTTTCTCTTCCACACCAAAAAAATAATGTGTTAGCTCAACATTAAGCTTATTCTGGGGACATTTCCTAGAGTCTTGACAAGATTCTTGGTTTAGGCTGATGTTTTGTTTTTACCAGTTCTTTGGATTGGGATTCAGATGAGCTGCTTTATCTGTAGGACCACTACTTCAAGAAGGGCAACAGAATCAAATATAAGGAAGTTATATGCAAACTGCTTTGCATGAATGTGGAAAAGGGCCAGAAGGGAAAGAGTACTGATATATTTTGCATCCTATTATCCAATTTAAAAGTGATCACTATAAACATTTATCAATATAAGCAACAGCGTGTCTAAAAGTACTACTCATGTTTAAGGTAACACGCTATTTATCACTGTGTTAATCAAGACACATTTATTAAATCCAATATTCTGTATCCAACAATAAACAATATTGTAGACTCCAGAAGAAATGACCAATGCACTGATTCATGCAAATACCACACCTCAAGCAGCGATTTATGTTGTGGTTTTTGGGTGTAATTTCATTACAACTGAAAATTTAAAGCACTGCATACATATCCTACTTATTTGTTGAATTTACTACAAACTGTTTGTTATTCTTTGAGGATTTTTTTTTCATCATGGGAAAGAAGATGCCCTGAAGGGTTGAAGAAAATGACTATACATATGTAGAACCTAGAAACATTCGATCTCATTAAGCAATGAAAATTGTCAGTGTAGCGCAGGAATGAAAGAATAT
The DNA here is from genome assembly GCA_025331215.1 of Actenoides lindsayi. Classification (NCBI taxonomy): domain Eukaryota; kingdom Metazoa; phylum Chordata; class Aves; order Coraciiformes; family Alcedinidae; genus Actenoides; species Actenoides lindsayi. The sequence continues at coordinate 24,923 of WTSP01019300.1, read as the reverse complement.
GACACTGCTAGTCTTATTTACACAGATGATTAGAAAGAGATAAAGTAGCTGACCCAGACTACAAATAAATACGGCATTAAAAACACAGTATTTTCTGCCTTATTTTTTTCTGACCTATTTTTCTTTCCCATAATTGTCTTACAGTTATATCCTGAGTTCATGTATTGGTTGCATCCATTATTCTGGCTTCACTATCTCCTAGTTATTTGTTAAATTTAGTAATAATTTGTTTGATTAGATTTGATTTAGTTCCTCTTGGGAGCCCTGGAGGACTAAGAAAGATAAGCAAATCCTACAAGTAGGAGCTACATATGTTTTCTATCTCATTAAGGAATAAAAAGTTCTGGGTTAAGGGGAGAAAGGAAAAGAAGGGTTATTTCTATTTTCACTGATCTTTCAAAAGCCAGGGCATGATTGTCTACCTTCTTAAATTGGTTTCATTCTGGTTTAACTCTTTAAATGCAACTAAACTCAACAAACTGGGAGTTCATACAAACCCAAGAGAATGGAATACTTACCAATATATGAGGCTTACAACCATAATGAAATTTAAATAATACTGTAAAGGATCTCCTCACTTTTTTTTTTCCAGTAATTCTTTTTTCACAATAACTAACAATAATAAGAGACCCTCGCTAATGTGCATTTCAGATCTGAATCTTCAACATATTAAAATTTGGCCTTAAAAAAGACCATATTTTTATTTAAGGAGCAGAGACATGATTTTGACTGTTAATAAAAAAGGTAGTATTTGGCCCTCTGTCCACTTACTATAGTTAGCCATGCTTCTTGCAAGCAGTAAAGCAGAAAGAAATCAATCCAAAACATTATGCCTTTATTTATTGTTACCATTTTCAGACTGGAGTGACTGATTTATTAGATTTCCTATGCACTATGTGCACAAAGTTGACCACTTTCACTTTGTCCTGCCTCCCTTTCTAAAAATGGTGGTCTTCTTCTGCCAGTTTGTTCATGTTTCTGTTGCATTTTTTAAAGGAGTTTTAATAATACTTGCAAGTCTAGTATTTTCCCTCAAGAAGACCATGCTGCATCTTCTGAACAGGGGCTACACTTATGTGAAAACAGAAAGGCCAGAGATAGCACTTTTTAAAATTTAATTTTAATTCTGATGAAAACTAAGGTTCTCATGTAACCTCTTGATAAAAGCAACTCTACCTACCAGGAAAATAACCATCGCTTGTTGTAAAAGTGGATATAAAAACTGAAAAGTTCATTATGCTGGGTTTTGCATCCCACCTTTGCATCTTTCCCTAGTGTGGGACTTACTGATTACAATGTTATCAGTTTATGAACACATGACAATTTTGTTTTATTCAGTAATACACTAAAGGCTTACAGAAGCACAAAATTAAGTTTTCTTTAAAGGAAACCCAGCCCCAATGATGATTTTTGCAGAGGATTGGGGGAAAATCATCACTCATTGCCACCTCTCTAGAGATTGATCAGAGGATATCAGAATGAGAAAGGTGTTCAAGCAAGTGTCTAATCAAATTAGGAGTCTAACTGGTTAATGGAATAATTCATGAACTTAAAATTAGACACTTTTCTCAGTGTGCAGTCAAAAAGATGACCTTGTCTTTTAGGAACAGCAATGAGAGTAGCTTCATCAATTTCAAAGTACTCCCTACTGAAGTGCTGGAAAAGCCATAAAGCCTCATCAGAGCCATTGTTTTGAATCCTAGCCCCAGCTCCTTCCCTACAGATGCCACACATCTCAGATCCTCCACCTTGATGATCATCTGTTCTGTAAGCCTGTAGAGAGCTGCGACCAGCACAGAGCAGCTGCCCAGCAGCCAGGCATTACTCACAGCCTGGTGGCCAAGGGCAGGATTTGTCCCTTCGTTACAGGATGATACTCATCCAGGTGACACTGTTTTCCACTGGGACATATTGAGATGTACTAACTTGTGCCTTTTCCAGTTACTGCAAGACAGCATGTTTGTTAAGAACAAACAAACAAAAGATAAATAGGAGCACACTATTAAAAACTAACCATGTGCCCATGCTGTACAATTATTACAACGTTTGAGATCTAATTTAGTGAAGGTTATCTGTGCTTGACTAAGAGAGGAGATCATTAAATTGCTTTTGTTTTGAAAAATGCACTGCCTCATTTATTTTTTGATTTGTGTCTATAGGAATTTGCATTCCATTGTCCTCACTACTGTCTGACATGTACTATAATATGATCCTATCCCTTTAGCTTTGTTCCATTTCCTTTCATACTACCTCTTAATTACCCCTTTTGTACCTCTAGTCTGTGGTCTCTGAGCCTTTAATACATGACTGTGCCAATTCCACTACCCTCAAGGCTTGTCAGGTTAAAGATTAATGAGTAGACTTTACCCAGAGGCTTTACAAAGGTTAAACATAATTACAAATGGGTATTTTATGCAATGTTGAATATGTGAAAGCTGCTTATAAAAAAAAAAAAAAGTTAGGGGAAAAAAGTAATGAAACTTATGGGATTTAAGTCAACCATTTAGATCATCAGAAAAAAAGAAGGAAAAAAAAAAAAAAAGCATAAAACCAAACAAGTCAGGAAGTTCTACCCTTTGTTCCAAAGATGGTGATAAAAACAAAAACACCATATGGTGGAAATTAGACTGCATCTCAAGCTTGCAACATCACTGCCTCCTAATTCTCCTTTCAAGTTAACTAAAATGTGTTGCACGAAGAAGATGGAATGACAAAAAGGTCTAAAATTGTTGGCAAATCTTCAGTTTGCTAAATTATCATGTTTGACCCTTTGTTATGAAAAAATACCATTTTTTCCTGTAGGCAAAACATTGCCTTTGAAGGTATCATTGCCATAAGAGATTGCTTAACCTAACTACCTGATGAGAGAGCTATGTTGCCTAATTTTCTTAATAGTTGTGCTTGTTTGGTTTTTTTTCTCAACTCACATAAATACCTTAAAATGCAAAATTAATATCTGGGACAAAATTTTAAAAAGCACAAGCCTAAAGTTAGGTTCTCAAAATCATTGTATTGTACTAAGGAAAGTAGTTTGACTTTAGAAGTGCTAAACTCCACGAAATCCCATTGAAGTTAATGGAAACTACTTTGGTGTCTTATCTTCAGGCACTTTACTTGTTTGCTTCCCTGTTCCTAAATCTTTCAGCATAGCTGATAAGTGGAGATTTAAAAAAAAAAACCAAAACCACAAACCAGCAACAAACCAACAACAAAAACACTCTTTCTTTTATATGGTATTACCAGCGATCAAATAATGGGCTAAAACTGTCAGAAATGTCCAAGAAGTTTGGATACCTCAGGATTTGTAGATTGTAAGACCACTTTTTCAGAGGTGCTTTGTTTCTCTGTTTTCAATTAAGCTCAGCGGTGACTGCAGCTCTATAGAAACAGTGAAAATTTTAGTATTATTACTTTTTTTCAAATCCTTACTGGGAAAAGAACAAATCCTGATTCCCCAAGAAGCCTTTTATATAAAAAATAGTACCATTTACTAGCGATACCACTCTTCAAGAGCAGGAGAATAACAAAGTGAAAACATGAAACTACTGAAGTCCTAGAATTATCTCTAAAAACGCTCTAAGCCCAGATACTTTGTATGTTTATTTGGATTTCTCAGTTAAGCATTTGCAATATTGGTGCTTCATTTTCTTCTGTGATTTCCTTTCTTTGTCTGTAAACCTGAGAGCAGTATCTGTCTAGCCTTTATCTTAGTCAGATGTTAGTTCAACTCTTTCAGCAAGAAGTATTTGAACTGACAAAATATAAAATGTTGCATCTGACAAGTAACTTGTGTTCTCATTTGAAACACAAGCTAAATTGGTGGATTTGATTGCATGCCTGATTATTAAATGTAAAGCACAGTTAGCATTACATGGTCAGTGACCAGTCCCCTGAATGAGTATTAGATACACACTATAAAAGCAGTCAAATAATCTTTGGATTAGTAAACAAAGAATTATACTTTGTAAGAATTAACTTTTGGGGTTTATGTTTTTACAGCTGTTTCTGACAAACATTTAGTTTATGAAATGGGAATGTCACAATTTGGCATATAGATCAGATGCTTTTTCCATGAATGAATTACTGTGATTCAAAGCAAACATTACCCCTTACAGTTTAAAATCTTCATTTCAGTAATTGTTCTTTCTATTCAGTGATAATATATTTTTATAGCTGATTACAAAACAAATGTAACATCATTATGTTTTTGGGAAGGAAGCAAACACTGAGAACCAAAAGGAAAGTAAAACCATCCAGGCACATCCACAGGAGAGCAGTGTGTTTCACTGCAAAACTCCCTCTAAAAGTGAGATAGGTTTATTTAATTTTTTTGATCTGAGAGCATTTAAACCCTGGATGACATGTATGTCCAAGACTGTAGGGTATTTTGCATAAATAACTAATTTCTAGCTCTCTTGTAGAAAAAGTTGAGCTACTATGAAAGGAAGGAAGCAATATCTGAAGGGAAAAAAAGAGTGATGTTAAGAAGGATTCTGACTCAAGTCTTATAGCCAGAATGCTGAAATCTGAGGAGGATTAATTTTTAACTTTTTCATTTATTGTAGGTTTTTTACTGAATTATTGATTAGTGTAAAAAAGCCCCATACTTTGGAAGCATCACACATCACCGTATCAGTAAAAGGGGGTTAAGTTCCTTTTTGCAGCACAACCAGAATCTCTTGATTTTTTATATTGGACTTAGAACTAACTTTTTCAATGAAAATATTTCTTTTCATAGCCATGAATAGGAACTCCTTACAGCATCTGTCTTCCCACTAACAGGCAAGGGCCTCTATATCCAGGTTATAAACATTCTTTCTTGTAGTGCTCCAAATTAAGATTACTCCTACTGCTTTGGAGATGAAGGAGAAATGGGAAGAAAAGAAAAAAAGAAAGGAAAAAAGATATTTGGTGTTGGCTAGTGAATCATCCTGCTTTTCTTCCAAAGGCTATTTTGAGATTACAAAGATATCTCTTAGTTCCCATCAATAAAAGATACAGCACAATTCTTTCTCCCTGGACCTGCAGAGCCAAACCTTAAACACACAGGTAGATTCACCTTGGTTTCAGTGATGCCACTTGTATGTTTGATACATACACAGACATATATTCTTATAAAATTACCTAATTATCAATGTACGTAGCACTTCATGTGGCTTCTGACCTACTTTAATTTCATTAAGCAGTGCTAAAAATTCTTACCCTTCTTCCAAGCTGCCACACTTTTAACTCTGTATGAGGCTTCTAGGAAGGAAAATAAAGATATGTGCAATCTTCTGCATTCATGGGCTTCTTCTATTGTTTAATTTGCTTCCACTGAAGCTAGAAGTAGACTGGTAGATCAGTTAACAGAATCACAGATTAATAGAATGTTAGGGGTTGGAAGGGACCTCTGAAGGTCATCTAGTCCAGCACCCCCTGCTGAAGTAGGTTCACTCAGAGCAGGTTGCACAAGATCACATCCAGGTGGATTTTGAATATATCAGGAGAAGGAGACTCCACAACCTCTCTGGGCAGCCTGTTCTAGTGCTCTGTCATCCTCAAAATAAAGAATTTTCTCCCTATGTTTAGATGGAACTTCCTGTGTTCTAGTTTGTGCCCATTGCCCATTGTCCTGTCACTGGACAACACTAAAACAACAACATGGGAAAACTGAAATAACAATATGAGGCAATGAAATAACAATATGGAAAAAGAAAGTTCTATATAAATTACAGTTTGCATGAGAGCAAAGCATGACACAACCTGGGCACTGATTCAAGGGATCAGAGCAGGGACATAAATCACATCTTTATATTGTGGAGAAGTCACTATGCTGCTGCCTTCAGTGTGCATGAAAGGTAGGTTTGAATATCCAGATGTGTTCTCCACTCTGTCTTTTGAATGAAAAGTGTAGGGAGTTGAATAGTTAGAACTCTTAAGCATCATACTGGCAAATATATTTAGAAAATTTTGAAAGAACAAGTATAATATTCATTTCTCTAAGGGAAAGAACCAAAATTACTGACAAAACAATTTCAATTCATGACTCTGGATTCTGTGGCTGTCTTAGCACATCTCTTTGCATCACAGTCTACACCTGGGTAGCTACAGATCCATTGCAGTGCTGCACACTTACCTCAGTATATCTGAGTAATAAAGGTGTGATTGTCAGGGGTGATTCATGAAACAGTGGCAGTTCTATATTTCCTTTGAAATGGACTTTTTTGGTTTGGTGGTTTATACTGCTAAGTGTGTTTATATAAAAACATAGAATGATAGAAGCATTGAAAGTTTTTTGTTGGAAGGGACCTTAAAGATTATCTAGTTCCACCCCCCCACGTTGCCTGAAGTCCCATCCAGCCTGGTCTTAAACACATCCAGTGATGGACCATACACAACTTCTCTGAGCGACCTGTTCCAGTGTCCCTCCATCTTCATAGTGAAAAATTTCTTCCTAATATCTAATCTAAAACTACCCTTTTCCAGTTTGAAACCATTACACCTTGTTCTGTCAATATAAGCCCTTGCGAAAAAAGTTCCTCCCCAGATTTCATGTAGGTCCCCTTCAGATACTGGAACGTCACACAATAAGGCCTCTTTGGAGCCTCCTCTTCTCCAGGCTGAACAACTCCAAATCTCTCAGCCTGTCCTCGTGGGAGACGTTTTCCAGCTCTCTGATCATCATCCTTCTTGTGTTGGAGGCTCCAGAGCGGGACACAGTACTCCAGGTGGGGTCTCAATGAGAGTGGAGTAGAGGGGAAGAACCACCTCCTTTGACCTGCTGTCCATGCTAATTTTGGATACAGTTGACTTTCTGGGCTGCACTCACACATTGTTAGCTCATGGTGAGCTTTTCATCACAAGCACCCTCAAGTCTTTCTCCTCAGGACTGCTCTCAATCCATATATTCTGCCCAGCCTGTATTTGTTCTTAGGATTGCCCTGACCCAGGTGCAGGACCTTGCACTTGGCTTTGTTGCTGTGGCGTGGGCCCAACTCTCAAACCTGTCAAGGTCCCTCTGGATGGCATCCTTCCATCCAGCCTGTTGACCACACCACACAGTTTGGTGGTGTCCACAAACTTGCTTAGGGTGCAACTCAATTCCACTGTCCATGTCACCGACAAAGATGATAAACAGCACCAGTCCGAGTAGCGATCCCTGAAGAACACCACTTGTCACTGGTCTCCATTTGGACATCGAGCTGTTGACCGGTATGCTTTGAGTGCTATTATCCAGCCAATTTCTTATCCATCGAGTGGTCCATCCATCAAATCCATGTCTTTCCATTTCAGAGACCAGGATGTCATGCAGGACAGAACTGTATCTTGATGTACTGGATATCTCCAATCAAGTGACATAGACAACAGAAGTTATTTTATTCAATTATAAATCCATTTAACTTATATTAATTTGCTGCAGTTGGCTATAGCACAAGAACAGTGAAAGGGACCAGATGGGTCTAATATGCTGAAAAAAAAGAAAAAAGAAAAATGAAGCCTTTTTTCATCTGAATCTTTTCAAATGTTTCAGTAGGTAACATGTAGAAATGCCCTCAAGCCTGGGATCTAGGGGTATCACTGCACTCATATATGCTTCTATTAACAAGTAATTTGTACTGGACAAAATCATAGACTTTGAAGGACAGTAAAAGCAATATAATAAGTACTATTACTTTTTAACTTCATAGCATGTATCTTATTCAGGTTCCATGCTAAAAAGCCTGATATTTAATGATATTCTAATATAAATTTATATAATCTACCACTTCCTTCTAGTTTTTATGTTGTTCTTTAAAAACAAAAAAAAACCACATTTGCTGTTCATTGAAAATATACATATGGAACAAATGATGGCTATTCTCTGTGATAGAAACATGAAGAGAATTTGAGCATATTTGAGGCTAGACTGATTTCCCAGATATAAAATATAGACAAAATATTCCTGTATTTAATGAACACTGCATTTATAGCACCAGAAAAAAAGGGAAAATATGCATCATGCAACCATTAAATATAGTGATATATTTGCTGTGTTTAGAATGAATGATTGGGGTTTAAAAACTTGTGCAGCAAAGATAAGAAAGCTACCATGCTGGTACCCCTAAAGAATATATATGAATTATTGCAGAAATGGAGACCACAAGAATGACAAACTTGGTTAAACCAAATACCCAACATTTCATATCCAACAACAGCCAGCAACAGATGCCAATAGAAAGGAGAAAATAGGTCAAGTATACAATGACACTTTCTCAGCCCCCAGCAACCTGTGGATCTTAGATTTCCTGAGCCAGAAATGTCATTTTGAGGTGGTATTTGGGGTCAGATTATTAAGACTGTGGATGAAGCCACAAGTGTTTAAAATTGAATGTTTGTACTGAGCCCACTGTAAAGCATATATACTAAATTTCTAAGATATGACTGCATCTCAGTTTTCTTGTAGATTGTTTACTATTGGAATCTGTAATATCCAGTGATAATTGGGGGTGAGGAGATGTGTTAAAACAATGCAGAAGCATTGAATGTTTTCACCAAAGTCTGTACAGCAACTATGAAACCTCTATGATATAGTTGACAATAGCTCCAGAAAAAGCAAGAAAAAGATAGTCTGGTACAAGATGTTTACAATTCACATATACTGATCTACCTACTCCCACTGGCTATTAAGATTTAGAAAAAAGCTATTTTAAAAATACTGAAAAGTATGGATGTCCCAGTTTTAGAACACCGAGAGACACAAAGCATTTAACAGGGAGAAAAACCCCAACCAAATCCACAAAAAAATCCAAACCAAAACAATAAGCAAAACAAAATAAAAATCAACAAGGGGTAAAATGAGCATAAAATGGAAAGACAAAGTTCTGGCTCCACTGTCATGTAACCCTTTTCCCCAGTTCCTACTTCCTCTCACACTCTATTTCCCCCATGAAGTTGTATTTCATGTTACAACTTGATCACTGAAAACTCACACAAGATGGAATGGGATATCAACCTAGAATCAGCTGCTTGGAGCAGAGACATTCTTGCCCACCAAGGGTTACTTAGGAACATTAACAGAGGTGGAGTTTCAGGTTCACTGTACAGATAGGATGAAAAAAGAAATCACAATAACATTAATGCTAATCAGTACAGCTTAATGGGAAACAGATCTCATTGATAGGAACTATGTCCTGTTGAGATTACAAATATGTCTGACAAAGTTATCTATGAGTACATACTCTCATCTAGAAGTTAATCACATTCTGATTAATAAACCTTCTCTTAAAAAAAAATAAATGTATGTGGCATATATTCAATGGATTAATAGTGGCTGATACCAAAGCTAATTGTTAACTGGCAATCATCATCTAATAGGAATGTTTTCAATCATATGCCACCATGATCTAATCTTGGCTCCACACTAGTCGATATTGTTACCAAAAATCTGGAAGAAAATATAATTGGTGGTAAGGTCTGTAGATTACACAAAGTCAGTGAAGTGGTAAATTAGGATAAGGACAGGTCAGTTCCACAGAGTAAGCAAGTTCTCTTAGCAAGATGAGACCATCTGAGCATCATGTCTTTTAAAACAACCAAATTTAAGGACAAGCATCTGTGAAAATGGAATTTAGGTCAGAGTTAAGAAAGGGGAAGTGGAATTTGAAAAAATGCTCTTTCTGAAGTGATAAATAGATGATGTTCCCAAACATGAGCTCTTGGTATGATGGAATATGTAAAAAGCCAAGCAGTAGTCGTATTCAGAAATGAAAAATAATACTGAGAGCATGCACAAACTGTTTATTCCACTGTATATATGTTAATAAAATAGTTTTTAAAAGTCTGTTGTCTGAAAAGGAGGATGTTTATGAATTGGAAATTTTCAATGAAGACCCAAAAGAGCTACAGGAGACCTGGGAAATCTGACTTTTTCTAGGAGCCTATTGCTCAGACCTCTTAATGTACATGGGAAAGGTTATGAGTTTGTTAGATCACTGTGTATGTCAGGGAAAGATTTCTGACTAGCATACAATGACAGAGCATCTTCCACTGGCAAGGAAAATTAAACTAGAGAAATTTAGACTAGTAATAAGTGATTTTTAAAAGTGAAAGCAATCAGCTGATAGAATAATTTATTTTGCAACATGATGGATCTTCTGCTACTTGAAGGCCCTACATTTTGTAAAATATATTCTTCAGTCCACCGAAGCTTGTAGGTGCAGGAATGAGTACTTATATTTTTTGTTATATGTCACGAAGCATGTCAGAATAGATGTTTACAAAAGCTGTCCCTGAAGGATATAAAATGTTGTTATACATGAAAAAAGAGCAAGAGAAAAGATTAATAAAATGAACCAATAATGCAAGCAAGAAGGCAAAAAGTACATTTCCTGAAATAAGGTGAAGAAAGAACACTATGTTAGCACTCGTCCCGGTTTAAGTGAGAACAGAACTAGTTCTGTTCAGTGATTTTACTTTTCAGCTCAGTTCTTCTAACCAACTGCACTGTCTGAAGTTAGCATCCTGTTCTCACAGACAGTGGCTGCTTCTAGCAGTGATAACACCCCATGTTTAGAGTTACTACCAAGGATTGGTGTGCAGACCAAGGCCACTGCTGGATCTTGTGTACCACATTGGAGGGTGCAGAAAGTGAAAGGCTGCATCTTCAGGGAGGAGCAGACAGGACAGGGGACTCTAAACTGACTGACGAGGTATTCCATCCCACAGGCATCATACTCAGCATAAAGCTGATCACAAGGGTCTCACTCCACTAGGATCAGGTCTTTTACTGTCTTCCTCACTTCTTCAATGGCCAGCATCTGAGGAGGACTCTGTCTATTCTGCCTTCGATCCCAGTCTATGTGTTCCTGAATCCAGTATCAGAATCCAACTCCTGAACACAGTTCCCATCTGCCACTGGGCTCAGTCTGGGACTTCCCTGCTCCACAGCATCACTGGTGACAGTGACATAATTGCCACTGGGGGGGTGGTGCAGTGTTTGATACTGGTTTTGTATACATTTGTATATATTCCATTTTTTAAATTTTTAATTTTCATTAAAACTGTTCTAGGTTCCTTTTCTAATTGATAAGTTACTCTCCTTTATTCCCTTTCTCTTCCTCTTTGGGGAGGGAAGGGGATTAACAGAGAGGGTCTGTTATAGGTCTAGTGAGATGCCCTGACCGTAAACCATGACAGAACTGATGAGGTACATCCAGGATACCAACTAAACATTTCTAAACTTTTAAAACCTTATTATTCATCTCTGCAGTACTAAACAAAGTGAACAGAGGGATTGGTTTTAAGCACATCCTGGCCACAAAAGGAGAGAAGGGGACACATTTGATGAAAAATGCATTGCTGTAAAGGTTTGAACAAGCTTTGCAGCTATGGAAGGCACAGAGAAAATGAATGTCCAACAATCACCAGTAGCTGATGACCCTCAGCCAGCAGTACAAGTGAAAAGCAACAGTGGCACAGATCAAAGCACAAGAGGAATGAATCATGTGCAGGAATGACTCTGAACAGCACGCTGTGGTGGGTTGTATAAACATTCTGCACAGTAAGTGCAACACTTACTCTTTGGCACTTTAAACAAAATGCACCGACCTCAGCCAAGCAAGAGGATAGGTGTATGGGTGCTGAAGTAGCCCCCACAACAGGTGTAGAAATGACCACCTCTAAAAGACTAGCTGCTTCTGATGACTGGGTCTTCTCAACCAGTGGAGAGTCATCAGGAAAATCTGGCAGCATCACAAAGAGGCATGAGAGGCTCATTTATCTGATGCCTTTCTCAACTCCTGTACTGTTGCTATGCTTCTGATTCCAGCTTGTGAAAATATGTAAGTACTTTCATACGACACAGACAGATTAAATCATTATTTTTTTCTGGGAATGTTATTTTGTGGGGTTTTTTGTTTGTTTGCTTTGTTTTGTTTTTTGTTTTTTTTAAATGAGGGTATCATGCCCAGATACAGGCAATCTAATGAGCTCTAGTGTATTGTTTTTTCCATTATTAACTCCAAGTCAAGAAGAGCATTTTCTGAAAGCATACTAGTCTCAACTGAAAATATAGAATTCCACATAAAAGTCTACAACATTATTCCAGTATGGATTATCTTTGATGATATTTACTTAACATACCCAATACAGGTCAAAAGCTCATAATAAGAAAGAGACCTGACTCCAAATCATATACCAGGCACCAGAACATTGCATGCTTCAGGCTGCACTGTGGGTTTGCATAAACTTTCTCTGAAAGCCATGTATCAACCAATCGATGTTTTCAGCAACTGCTAATTAGCACTATTCCAGACCTGACTGCGTTATTAGTTGGTGCTGCAGCATAATTCAGTTCAGCCTGTTTGTGTGAAAGAAATGTGTTCTAAATAGAAGTCTAAGTGCTGCCTGGTGAAATTTTTTTAAGTATTTGAACATCAGTGTACCCATGACAATTAAAGCCAGGTGAAGACCTGTCCTGTTTATAGCTGCAATATATAAAGGTCAAGAAGGATCAGTCTTAGAGAAACCAGTTTGCTCATAACTGCACAAATGCTTCTCAAAGCAGGTGTTTTAGACAGACAACAAAACTCTCTGAGCATGACCCCATCTCTCAATGCAATAATGAGTTTGAGAATATTGCTCCAACTTCTACCTCGGTATATCCCGAGGTGACTGGTACATCCTACCTTGCCAGCCTATGTAAAGCTTTTAAACCTGCTAATGACTATTATTGTCATAATCTGAAGGGCAAGTACTTTCTGCCAGACACTCTGAAAAATCTGTCTTTATTTTCAGAACTGAGGCAAATCTCCCTCATTAACAGCATCCTCTCGGAGGTTTTCAGCCCCGTAGGAGTACATGCTCAGCATCCAGAAAGGAAGCAGCTGCCACGACTGTGAGCCTGCAACTCAACTCGCTGGTCTCCCAGCAGAGCAATTGCCAATGCATGGTTGTCCCTTGGTGCATGAGTAAATGCACATTAACCCTTTTAAATGGTGAATTTACTCTGATCTGCTGTGCTTAACTTTAATTTCGGAGATATATAAAGGCTGCCACTGGCAAGAATCTGTACAGATGGAGGAAGAGATAGTATCCCTGATCCATCACATCATTTCTATATGTCACTACTCAGGCTTTCTAAGTGGTCTCTCTTTTAAGCAAAACTTGTCTTGAATATCTTACTGGTATCTCTGGTAACACAATGTGAAAAACACTGTCTGTCTCTGTAACACAATAAAATTGACCTATAGCCCAGTCTGTTTCTGCTAGCTGAAGGTTATTTTGCTTTGACATACCCTTGCAGTGTCCTCCTCTTTAATTAATAATGTTACTGCCGTGTGTTATGAAAGTCACTCTTTTGCACATACTGTTATCTTTCCAGATTACGCATTTTATAAGTCCTTAAAGTTTCAGCCTTAAGAAATGCATAGAGTATTTTCAATCAAAAGTCCAATCTATCTACACGCACAAAAGCTGAAAGATTTTTCATGCAAGTGATCCTATTCTTAGGCTTTTATTATTTCTGCTTGAGCAGAAAGCAATAAATATGTCTTGAGACAAGGGAGAAAGTTAATAAAAAATTGTCCTTTCCTTTTTGTGCTAGACCTTGTTTAAAACCAGTGTGTCTGTCATGAACAAATTAATTGGAGTAGCTCTGCTTCAGCCACAAAGGACAACGGTCTGTGTCACAAGCATATTTCTCTAATGAACCATCAGTGTACTTGTATACTAGGGGACTGATCCTGAAATCTTATTCAAGCAAGTATTATTATTAGCATTAAGATTACAATTCAGTTTGTGGGATACAAGTAAGAAAGGAGATCATAGAATCATAGAATAGTAGGAGTTGGAAGGGACCTCTGGAGAGTCCAAACCCCCTGCCAGCCATGAAATGCATGTTCTAACTTTATCTACACAAATTTTAAAAAGCCCCTGCACTGGTGAACTAATGATTGAAATAAAAAAGACCTGAATGGTGAATGATGGTATAGTATGGAGACTTACCCTCAACAACCCAGCTAGTCAGTGGACAGGTCTTCACTGTCAATAGATCTTAAAATGGTATCTCTGGAGATATTGCCAATGAAAATTTCACTGTGGTTTGAGAAGATGTCACCAAAAGGCATAAAGGTTTTTAAAAAGTAATGGGACTACCTTTCCTAGGTAGAAAGCAGACTGCATTTTTGTGAAATAGATACAAAAATGGTTTTGTTTTGAAATGAACACAATAACCACCTAACTATCCAACTTCCCTTCACCATGTTAATAACAACATTTTAAGATGAGACTATTGCTCAGTCAGTTCTTACCCAATGTGATCATTTGTTGTATATGCAAATGGCTTTACCCATGTCATAATGTTATTTACTCCAGCTCGATCCTTTTCAACCTTCATTGATACTCATTCATGTTTTGTAAAAATAATTTTTGTGCTTTTCTGAGTGTTTTCACAGTACCTCAATTCAGAATGGGTCTCTGGCTGCTACTATAACAAATAAATGAATAAGAACCAGAACAGTGGTTCTTAAAAAGTGGTTATTAAAAACGGAAAAAAATAAGTTGTCTCCTTTTAAAATTGCAGTGCTCTTTTGCTTGACTGTTGCTGGTTGTACTAGGGCAAGTAACATAGAAAGGCCTATAAATGTTTACTTTTGAGGGTATTATTATGCCAGGTCCTATATGGACCATTTGCCACAGAACTTTATGTTTTGCTTAAATGTTCAATAACCACCATGCTTAATTAGAAACAATTGTAATTTTTCTTAAATGAAATCCCAGTAAAATTATTAAAAGGGGAATGACTTGTCCCTTACAGATCAATGAAAAATGACCTGTGAATTAGATCATAAGGACAGATGTCTTCTTCTAAACGTACAGGCGCTCTAGCCATGGCAATCTTTCTGTTGTCTGGGCAGTTGATTTCACAGCTGTTATTAATATCAATTACATCTATTTTGCCTTCTTCCATTATAGTGAGGGCTGAATCTATTTCTTAAAATAAAGCCTTAACTTTTCATTCTGAGCATTGTGGAAACCCACACCAAGAGACACACCAAGTCTCAAGGAGCTTCCAGCTGAAGACTGAGTGGGAGTGTTTATCACTACTATACTTGGCACATCCTACATTTGTAGATTTGCAGCTGCAGCTGGATGGGAGGGAGGCTGTTACATTTATACCTGGTATGAATTACTATTCACCTAGGGTACCATGCAATTGTTGACCTCGATGTCCAAAGAAACAGCTCCAGAGAGGTTTGGGGTTGGTCCTGGAAGTCAGGGCATTCTTTAAAGAAACTTTCTATGTGGTAACAAACCGTGGTTTCACATACACTTGCTCGCACAGACTCTTTGTTTCTCCTTCTTTCTTCCTATATTGTTTGTGAGCAAAGTAATGGGCAATGAATTACTAGTATGTGTAATATAAGCCTTCCCACTTGCTGAAATCAGATACACCTTTCAGTTATGAGAGGCATAAATCCTTATTAACTATTAACTACTGATATAGGTAGCATAGAATTATTCAAGCAATAAAAGAGTTTATTTTTTCCCTCAGTTAGTTGTAAATGAGTCTAGAGGGAACCCAGTTCTCAGTTAAGCTCATTTCATACCTGTAGCAATAGCTTTAAAACCTAATCCAGGATATGTTTATACATTTTTAATAGAACCCCAATTTTACATACAATATCCTCCAGTGGCTTCAACTGCTGCAGCATCCTCCTGAACAGTGTTTCACATAATAGGCTCAGCAGGTTCAACACTTGATTATCTTTCCTCCAGTTCAATATCTTCTCTTTTCCCTTCGTTATACACCGACAAGGGGACTATACATAGGTTCTCTGTGGAGGATGCCTCGTACATGAACGTGCAAGTAATGCAGAATCAATGTTCTGGCTGAATCCAGTATTCAAGGAATTTAATTGAATTATTGAAATTCAGGGTTGAACCCCTGGGACATTGATCCTGTATTGTCAGCTTCAAATCCAAAGTGCACTGGCTGCTTGGTAATGTGTTCATAGGATTTGCAGGAGAAGGGGTGGTGAATCAAAGCCTGTGTCAGTATAGCTAACTGACAGAAAACAGAGAAACCAATGCTGAATACATTTAAAAATAAATCAATATAGACTGGCCTGATTGAACAATTCTGGCAATGCGTTGTGCTGGCATGGCTGCTGACTTACCAATTTAAGAGTAGGCTCAGGATTCATGGTAGCTGGAAAGCTGGAGAGGTCTGTCGCTGGGGTGATGTATTTAACTTCCAAGACAGAGAATATTTGCTCATCTGTTTTCCTTGCCAGAGGCTAGAAACTATTGTTGTGGCTGCCAAGTGAAACAAAGAGGGATTAAAACAAAATGATAAAATAATACTTGCAAAAAGCTAAAAAAAAAAAAAGAAAAATTAAATCCAAATAAATTACTTTAATTTAGATTGACATGAGTGCAAATGCTTTGCTTATTTTCCTCATATATCAAAAGATCATTGAGAATTTGAGGCTAGGGTTAGTAGCAAAGTAAAAAACAGAGGAGTTTAAAAACATTTCTGCAAAATAATGCACAGCCTTTACCACCTCTCCTGAGTGCTACGTCATGTTCTTCCTCAAGTGAGACCACTGCAAAAAGGAGAAAAAACACAGACAGCTGCAGGACCACTCTGCCCCATTGTGTGTTGCTCCTTCCATTGTTCTCTCTCACCAGCCCACCTGCTTTATTCAATTTATTACTGTCTGCTTCCCTTGAAACGGGACCTGAGTACACTTGGCAGAGCTGGATTGAATGGTTGTCACTTCTGCAAGAGGAGGGCAGCTTTATAGCCTTTCTGCAGCATTATTCCCATTGCTGAGAACAGACAATAGACAGTTCTTTCTTCTAGCACCACGATGTGTGCCGAAGCCTTTCCCTTAGCCTTCCTTCCATCTCTAGCAGGGCCAGTGTCAATCAGCATGAATACCAACAACTCAAAGCCTTCAGGGCTGAGTCGACCAAGGGACGTGGTACTCTACCCCTGTGGAGTGAAGGGGCTCGATCTGGCTAAACTCACAGCATGTGTACTTTTCTAGAATCAAACTACTCATGGGCATTAGTGCCTTGCTGGATGTACAAGACCCCTGACTCCAGTGGGAAACAAGGTCATCCAGCAGTGGCATCCAGTGATCATTGCCTTACAGAACTGCAGTGGATACATATCTGCCTAAGGACAAGCCTTTAAGGAATAGAGATAAGTCAATTAGAAACCAAAGGAGATGCCTGGCACCTTTCACAGTCTTAAGAGCTCTGCTGAATGGGAGCGGATTGATGAAATGTGGACTTAGTGAGCATCTTTCAGAAGTCCTACAAAATTTGGTGCCTAGTTGGCTATGATAGTAAGCTACCCAATCCTTACAATTTATATCTAAAATACAGAGTGTACAACAGAACAATGGGTCACCAGAAGCAGTCCCATTACCTCTGGAAGACCCTGAAAACTCTAGCCACCTTCTGCAACAACTTCAACATAGAAGGTACAGTATTCATTATTTCTACAGTTAAGAAATAAATCAGGTATCGTCTATCTGGTAGCCCAGCCACACCACTTTTTCTTACATTCTTGTTCCATAAACAAACATAGAATCTTGACACCCACAATCTAAATTAGGGGTAACAGCCACATCAGATCAGTGTGTACCCACATTGTTAAAATAGAACAGCTGCTGGAGTTAAGAGTTGCAGAGGCTCTTGCATGGTGAATTTCAACGTAACTCCCTGTGGGATAACACATGGCTTTTTCTGCCCTGCACTTGATGTCCACTTCTCACTTAATCAAAGGTGGTTTTGGCTAGGATTAAACCACAACAATGCTGTACAGTGGGACAGAGGGAAAAGTACTGTAAAGCCAGAAGAAATCCTTAGCTTCAAGGTCTTCAGGTTCTAGGTCTTAAGACAAAGGCTAAGTAGTTACCCTCCCTACATTAGCATATATCATCATGTAATATGAGAGGAGTCTCAGATCAGCTCCACACTCCTGAAACTTATTATCATGAAGATGACCCTCTCCACCCTGAATCTAGAAAATATCAAAAGTCCACAGTTATTTTACAGTGTGAATTGCATTGTATTTGCTGAGAGGCTATTGTTGTTACTGCTTTTCAAGTAACTCTACAAGCAAGAGGATATTTTAAAATCCACTGGCTTCAGTATGTATTATCAAACAGTTTTCTATGTTTTTCATCCTTCTTTGTTTGTCTGTTTCTTTCTACCCCATTCATATTTTACTTCTGTGAATTCAAAATAACAGATTAATTTATTACAAAAATGACACTTTGTAAGTGCTGACATAACAGAAGACAAAAGAAGTGATGTTGAAAATGTTTCAAAATAAATAACCAGTGCTATGTCAGGGGACACTATTCTGAGCAGTCCTGGCAAAGTGTTTGCTGTGTTGGCATCATTAGTGTTATGCCAATTTAAAAACAGGCTGGAGTTTTGGTAGGAACAATGTAGAAAAATCAACATAGGGGGAAAGCATTTAGTTTTCAGGACTCCCAGGGCATGTCTACACTACTGTGTAAAATAAACAAAAGTGTACATTCTCTGGCCATAAGGGGATGTGGTAAGGCAAAGCTGGTGCCCCTGCAGCTAACCTCTTTCTCTGAATACAATGCCTCTTCTGTGCTGTGCATTCGGGTTCGCTCCAGATCATGCCTGGGCCCATGTTCTCAACAAAGCAATGTTGTTAGGGAACATGCTAACTATGAAATTAGGTGTGCAAGGAAGAGAAAGGACGTTGTGTCCTTCCCTCAGTTCATGGGGTTCACTCTTATTATTACCCAGGTAAAGAAACTGAAAAACCCCTGTCCAACACAGACTGGCATTTCTGTAATGCTGAGGAAAAGGAGCTTGTTTCAGAGTATTTGCATTTAAACAAACAAACAAACAAACAAAACAACCAACCAAAAAAACCCAACAGCCTTCCAGTAATTTCTGTTTTCTCTTTTCACATAGCTCTCTGGAAGGTAGGCGTTGTACTTCTTTTGGTAATAATTATTATTTAATAACCGCTGTTAATGAACCTCACTCTATTTTTTTCCACTAAGGACAAGAGCTAAAGCTCAGTGAAATTAGTAGAAACACTTCTGAAGACCTTAACAGGAAATGGATCCAACCCTCTCAGTCCTTTATTTCCCCTGAAGCATTTTTCTTTATACATTGGTTCCTCTTTCCCTCTTTTGTTACCATCCAATTATCATCTTCATTAACATAAATCAAATACTAACATATGATCAGTGCATTCAAGTAAAACCAGCAAAATACACAAAGATGCTAACAACTGTGAATTCAGAAAAATGAAAGATGTTGAGCTGTAAAAGTTACTTTGCTGAGAATTCAGTCACATTCCATTTAGAAGAAACTTTGCTTTTGGTGAATGCATTAAAACATTTCCTGCATACTTACAATATTCTATGGTTTACACGGAATTCATTAATGTAGTCCACATATGGGAATCCTGAGAGGCTCTCTAATACACCAGAACAGTGCTGTAGATCTTCAGGGGGAAAAAGAAAGCCGTCTGAGAAAATGATTGGAACTGGGGAAGTGTTATAGCAACACGCTGTTTATTTTCACAAATACAATTTCTTTTTTACACTCCAGGAGGGAAAAGAGAGAAACAGAAAAAGACAAAAAAAAAATAATAAAAATCTTTGTTTTAAGTTGGCTGGTCTCAAGTGTTGGTAACTGCAAAGGAAAATGAACTCCCTTTCCTGCCTCTGTGCAGCGGCGCAGAGGGAAATTACCTAAGAATGAGAATCATTTCTGTACTGCTTTTGCTGAAATGAGACTGCTATTGCAGGGGAGGCTGTCCCAAGCAGAGCTATGTGGAATATCCAAAACAAAATTTAAAGCACCCAGGACGCATGCCATTGCAATTTCCATGACTGTGCAATTGCAGTGTTCTCTGCTAATCCTGATGTATCCACCAGCACTTCATCAGCACTAGGACTAGGTTTTCAGCTCTTCTGGCTGTCAGGAAGAGCTTCAGCATAATGTGCATGAAGGGCTAGTGTCTTCAGTGTTCCTAACTGGTTCAGTTGCATGCTCAGAAGAAACTGTCCAGATTTCATTTGCTTAGATAATTCCCAGGTTGATACTGACAGAAGAAATCAAGTATTTGGATTGCAGGCAGCTGCCGAGGAGAGAGCTACAGTGTGCTTTCCAGCTGTCAGCCTTCTCTGCACATCCTACCCTGATCCAGACTCCTTGCTCAACTACCCCCCTCATGCTCCTCAACACTACGAGCAAACCTGGAATTACAGCTTAGAAAGGAACATTGGCAACCTCTTCCAGGTTCCTAAAGCAGAAAAAAACTTTTCTCTCAAAGAAGTAATATCAGATGATGCAAGAAGTTTAGTGTCAGGGTGGCTGAAGTCTGGGCTGCAGCACAGGGTAGGGGGATCCAGGAGTTTAGGTAGTGGTGAGGTAGGCAGGGGCAGTGTCCTTCCCAGGAAGGGCGCAGTCCTTTGGTAGCCCATCCAGGTCATCAAAGCAAGGACATGGCTAGACAGTCACACTGCCAGCTGGCCCTCAGCCCAAGCAGTCAGACCCCAGGATGGGAAGTAATGGCCATGGGGCTCTGACAATTAACATAGGTAGATAGACCAATATAGATTTATTTATTTTTTGTCCTTTCTGTTGCTTAGTCTTTTGCTATTTTAAGTTTCATTGTTGCACATTGTTTTTTGGTTACTTGGATTTCAAAAGATTAGGTCTATATGCATAAGGACAATGTAGGTCTTTTTAAAATCACGGTCTTGGACTTTTTTGGCTTCATTTTTCCAGCTCCATCATGAGGTCCCTTGCTTTGGGACACTTCTTCATCACTGACTGCAGCTCTCCATCATAATCAACCACAGTATCAAATCTCTTTCTCTGAAAACATTACACAATGAAACCAATTCAGTTTCTTGCCACTACTGCCATGATTTTTCTAGAACATCTTTTTTCAGTTTCTATGCTACATTTATTATGTCCTATTTATGTCAAAATCATCCCTTAGCTGTAACAGGCCTTCTTTCTCTTTTCCGTCTACTTTTATCATATCTTTATACAAATAGACCTAAAGTGCTTTTGGTTTCTATTTTGTTAAGTTAAACAAATTGACAAGCTTTAGCCACAAAGCAGGCTTTCTGCTCCTATAGCAGTACTATTAACTCTTCCTCTCTCCACCTGCTCCATTAGGAGTTTAACTTGTTGAGTTTTTATGATAGGAGTTCTAAACTCTATACCAGATAATATCTCACCAGTGCAACTTATAATTAATATTTAATGCTTTCATTTTGTAAAAGCCTCACTAGATAGATCTGAGAATTGTATTTCCATTTTTTACTGCTACATTCACCTAGGTAGTGCATAATAATTCTTTGACTGGCTAATACCCCTAAGTCTTCCTGTTTCAACCAGCGGGCCTTAGGATGATTGCAGAAGTTGTGATTGAAGAAATTCTCATTGCTCCCTATGTTCATTACCTCGCATTTGAAACTAATTAAATCACATACATTGTCCCAGTTCTCAGGCCTATCCATTTCTTCCCATGTGACATTCCGACCACCTTCCAAATTGCTAATGTCTGCTACATTTGGATTTCTTGAAAAAGAAGTATTAACACATTCCTATTTTTTAATACTCAAGATATTGCTGACATTTTCCATAGCATTGGGTCTGGTACTGATTATTGAGGAATTACAGCAAACAATAGATTTTTATTTTAGCAAACATTTTTGTAGTTCCCACATTATGATCTTGTGCTAATCTAACTTTTATTCCAAGTCTGTAATAATTTTCCACATACATGGAACCCAAGCAGATTAAATGCTAAATTAATCTTTCCAGGCAAACTCAGTTACTGAAGTTCAGTCAGATGCAATACACTTGCTAATTCATGAGCCATTGTACCCCCTTTTTCACTGATGTCACAGAACCATTGGAGTTGGAAGGGACCTCTAGAGATCATCTAATCCAACCCCCCCACACACCAAAGCAGGTTTGCCTATAGCACATTGCACAGGATTGCATCCAGGTGAGTTTTGAAAGTCTCCAGAGAAGGAGATGCCACCAACTCCCCGGGCAGCCTGTTCCAGTGCTCCACCACCCTCAAAGTAAAAAATCTTTTCCTTATATTTAGATGCAACCTCCTGTGTTTCAGTTTGTGCCATTGCCCCTTATCCTGTCACTGGGCACCACTGAAAGAGCCCGGCTCCATCCTTGCACTCTCCCTTTAGATATTTATAGACATTGACAAAGGTGTCCTCTCAGTCTTCGCTTCTCCAAGCTGGGACTATATAGTCCCAGCTGTCTCAACCTTTCCTTGTAAAAGAGGTGCTGCAGTCCCCCAGTCATCTTTGTTGCCCTCTGCTGGACTCTCTCCAGTAGTTCCGTGTTTCTCTTAAACTGGGGAACCCACAACTGGACACAGTATTCCAGATATGGCCTCACCAGGGTAGAATAGAGGGGGAGGGTGACCTCCCTTGAACTACTGACCTCTCTTCTTTATGCATCCCAGGATACCATTGGCCTTCTTGGACACAAGGTCACATTGCTGGCTTATGATTAACTTACTGTCTACCAGGACTCCAATATCCTTCTCCCCAGGGCTGCTTTCCAGCAGGTTGACCCCTAACCTATATTGATGCATGGAGTTGTTCCTCCCCAGGTGCAGGACATTTACCCATGTTGAACCTCATTAATTTCCCCTCTGCCCAACACTCCAGCCTATCCTGGTCATGTTGGATGGCAGCACAGCCCTCTGCTGTGTCAGCCACTCCTCCCAGTTTTGTGTCATCAGCAAACTTGCTGAGGATACTCTCTGTCCCCTTGCCTAGGTCATTGATGAATATGTTGAACAAGACCAGACCCAGTACTGACCCCCTGGGGAAACACCACTACCTACAGGCCTCAAACTCAACCCTGCATCATTGATCACAACCCTCTGAGCCCTGTCACTCAACCAGCTCTCAATCCACCTCACTATCCACTCATCTAACCCACACTTCATGAGTTCCCTAATGAGGATGTTAGGAGAGACAGCATCAAAAGCCTTGCTGAAGTCAACATAGATGACACTGACTACTCTCCCCTCATCTAGCCATCCAGTTATGGCATCATAGAAGGATATCAGATTGGTCAAGCATCATTTCTCCTTGTTGAATCCATGCTGACCTCTCCCAATAACTTTCTTTTTCTCCACATTTTGAGATGATATCCAGAACAATTTGTTCTATCACCTTTCTCAGGACAGAGGTGAGATTAACTGGTATGTAGTTTCCTGGGTCAGTCTTCTTGCTCTCTTTGAAGGTTGTCATGATATTGGCCTTCCTGCAGTCCTCAAGTACCTCTCCTGTTCTCTGTGACCTTTCAAAGCTGATGAAGAGTGGTGTAGCAATAACATCTGCCAGCTGCCTCAGCACTCACAGGTGCCATTGGGGCCCATAGATTTATGGATGTCCAGTTTGGCTAAGTGGCCACTAACCTGGTCCTCCACTACCAAGGAAAATTCTTCCTCTCTCCAGAGATTTTCACTTGCCTCCAGGGTCTGGGATTCATGAGAGCTGGTTTTAGCAGTGAAGACCAAAGCAAAGAAGGCCTTCAATAATTCCACCTCCTCTGTACCATTTTTGTTCTCTTTGATACCCCTTGATTGGAATGAGATCATGGCCCTGAAACTTCACAAAGATCTCTAGTTCTTCCTGTTTGTTCCCTATACTGTATGCATTAGTGTATAAGCATTTCAGAGAGGTGGTCAAGCATGCAGATTTCCCTGGAGGAGAGTGGGAGGATATAACATAACCATACACAGCCCCAGGATGGTTTGCCTTCTGGTTCTTGTCTTTGGAGGTAGCTAAAGAGCATCTGTGTCAAGTCTAGTAGACCTGGTTTATTCCCCAGGTGGAGGCATTGACATGAGCATTTCCCATTTGGACGCCATGGCCCAAATCCTTCATTTTAAACCTCATTTCACTGAGCTGGCCAGCCTGCTACCAAAGATTCTCATACCCTTTCCAGACAGGTATATCCCATCCCTCCCTGATAGGTTATACTCTTTGAAGAATGTCCCACTGCCATAAAAACTAAAGCCCTCTTGATGGCACCAGCCATGTAGCCAGAAGTTGATATGCATTATATGCCTATTTCTGGCTACCTCCTTTCCTCCAACTGTTAAGACTGAGGAAAAGGTAACTTCTGCACCAATTTTTTTTTATTTTACCTGTACTTCTGGGGTTTATAGTCCTCCTTGATTCTGCTCAGCTTCTGGTTCGCTGTGTCATTCATACCCACATGAAAGAGTAACAGGGGATAGTAGTCCATGCTTTTAATCAGTTGTGGTACCCCTTTCAGTAATGTCTCTGATCTTAGCTTCTGGGTGGCAGCAGATCTCTCACGACTGTCAGGTTGGCAGATGGGTGCCCCAGTGCCCTTTAACAGACAGTCACCCAGTACAAGTACTCATCGTTTCTTTTTGCAGTATTTACTGCATGCTGCTTTTATAGTTACGTCCTGCAGCCCTTGTTTGTGGGTTTCTGCAGTTGTGAAAATCTCGTATCTGTCTGTGGTTGTAAGTGTGGAAGGTGGAGACTGAAGGGGAGTCCTGCTTTTGTGGTTTTGTGGGTCACCAGTGTCCATGGTGCCTCATTTGCGATGGTGTCCTTGACAGGAAGTGCTTGTGAAGCCACCTACCTCTCTCAATCTCAGCCCTATCAGTACTGCACAGCCTTTCAACAGTTTCTTGTAACTCTGCCACCTGATGGAACAGGTCACCAGGTTGCGCAATCCCTGCAGCTACTGCCTGGATTGAGGTCTCCTTGGGTACCAGCTCTGGCTGGGTGGACGCACCAGACATCACTGGGGCTTTCTCGTAAGGAGCAGCGGTTTTAGCCCTGAGACGAGTACCCAGCACTTCGGTCGAGCCCCTACCCTCGGCGGTGGCCCACAAGGAGATT